>JAWWMK010008099.1:0-26996 GCA_035047105.1 Galeopsomyia nigrocyanea
TATATATCACAATTATATAACAAAAGAACTATAGATTTCAATTCGAGTTTCAATTTTTAATTACACTGTTCCTTTTTATTCTCTCGCGCGTGAAATTTTATTATCACTACCGTTCAACGTTTACGTTGTTTCCACTCAATTCACCTATTTCATTTATTCGATTACCTATAATGTTTACCCAAGTGCACGCGCGTTCATAAAAATGCCGCTAAAAAGCTAATAACGTAAATTTGAAACTCTGAAATTGCGAACCCACGTATTTTATTTTTTTTTTCCGAGCGCGCAATTTGTTGATTTTAATATCTTTTTCGAGGTATAGGTAGTAATATTTCGCTCATGTCACATTTATTTTTCGCTAAACAATCATATACGTGATGTATATGTTAACGTGCAACGATTTGTCTAACAACTATTTTTTTCAAATCGACACCTATTGACGTGAACCGAAAATAGAGCAGCAACGGGAGGCAGGCACGCGCGATTCTTCGAAAATTCGTCAAAAAAATAAATAAATAAATAGCAAATCACGCTTTGACACGACACAAACGTCAGCTCCAGTTTCTCAGAACACAAAACGCATAAAAGGCACGCCATCACTTTCTCCTCGCCCAACCAAATTCTAAAACTCGCGTGTGCATGTTTAATCTCTCCTTTGATGTATAATAGGCGAAAGAAAAAAAAAAGTCACGGCGCACACGTGTGAAAGCAGCGTATAGTATAGTAGTTACACGCTTAAACCTCTATCGTATTATCGGGAAACACTCAAGACTGCTATCCCTTCGGCCGCCGCGTCAAGTGTTTGCTGGCGCGGGTGGTGGTGTCGCCTAAAATTTATCACCACCGTGTTTTTACTCGCGCGAGTATATACCTCAACCTCTTGACTTTATCTTCGAAAAGCAAAAGACACTCGATGGACAAAAAAAAACGATGGAAATAACGCAACGAGCATATAATGTTTGCATTTTTTTTTCATCAAGCGCATGGAATCGTCCACGCGTATATACGTTATATCTTACACTTGAACTCACCCCAAAACAATCCAGCGAGCGCAGAGAGAACACCTCGTTAACCCAATCCTTTTCGTTGTTACTCGTGTCGTCCTCGTTTAATTTTATTTTTTCAAAATCCTCGAAATAAATTCACTGTTAAAAAGCACGCACTGAAAAAGCACAAGGTATAGTTGCGAGGACAGGCAGGTCGACGATTCCCTGACCTTTATACTACATTAGAGAGAGAGAAGCTCGATCGATCTTTTTGCAAAGACGACGACTATGTTTTCTCTCTCTCTCTTTCTCTTTCCCCACGTGACGGCACTCGCGCACACTAAACCACACCACTATACAAGGTATATTTACCTCTCGTTCTCTATACTCTCTTTCTGTGTCACACACACATGCGGGGAGCAAGCGCACGACGCGGCTTCCGCGTTCACTCTGAGGAGGAGAGAGAGACCCGCAAACGCTGATGCCGACACTACGCCGCTCGCCGCTCTTTTTTCGGGGGCTCCGCCGTCCGTGAACGCGCGCACGCGCTGATCCCCACTATACTCTCTCTCTCGCTTTGCGCGAATATATTCACTCACTGCAGTGTTATTGCTCATACTCTTTCTCTATATTTGTTTGAATTGATAATTGATGCCGATTGGCTGATTTGACACAGTGTGGATTGTTTTCTAACGATTGGGTCTGTGATTGAATGTTTCTGTTTGTGGGTGTTTGAGAGCGAATTAATTTAGTTTTGTTTTTAGGGAAAATATGAAAATGATTATTAAAAGATTCGTGGCGATGAGATACTTTTCAAAATATGTATCTATTTCTGATCAGAGGAAAAATAAAAAAAAATGGTAAAGCTTCTTAGCGTTGCGAAAGAATGGAAACAGCATACTTCAGTTTTAGATTTCCTGTTATTAAAATGTCGTAATTTCGATCGTGTATTTTTAAATAAAATTCTAAAATTAAATGAACTCTATAGGAGAAACAATTTTGGATTTTACTTTTAAGCGTGAAAATTAACATATATAATCTTAAATTCTTAACACCTCGTATATGAAAAGAAGAAATAATTGAATAGTAATAAAATTATTACAGAAATTCATATAAATTTTAATTACAGAACAATCATGAGACGACAATCACACTTTTAAAGCGAGAGTTTAGAGCTCATTTAATTTTTGAATTTTATTTAAAGATGTAATTTCAAAATTTCAAAAGCGTCTATATTCGTTGATAATATATAAAAAAAGCATGAAAATCTCGAAGCATTGTAAAAATTTGTAAGCAACCACCTAGCGTAAAGCCCTCGTACCTCTAAAACTCAGGAAGATTCCGTATGGTCACAATGCGGAACTCTGCGCCTACCTTATACCATTATAATGCGAATCGATTCTAATTCCGAATTTTTTCTCTCTCTCTCCCTTCCTGCCCCGCAAGGAGGGTGAAAAAGACGCAGGCAGTGCGGCGACGTTGTAAATTCCGTCGAGGCGGCGCGTAGCAGCTCCCCAATCCTTCTTTTCTTCGAGCTACTTCGCTTTATTTTTTTTTTCTCTATTCGTCGTCGCGGCGTGCGACGTTCAAAACGATCCGCAGTACGCGAGGTGAAATATAACTTCTTTAATGGCTTCGCCCTCTTTGAGCGATGGGATTTTAAAAGCGCAATTTTGCAGCGGTAATGAGTTATTTTTATGGTTTATTGCTGCTCTTTCGATTAGACTTGTTATATATATTTACGCGTGAGAAATAAATTAGAGAGTTGCTTTAATGCGCTGCGTGCTTCTCATATTACAGTTTTCTCATTAATTTGATTACCTTTCGCGATAAAATGAAATTAATAATGGAAGGCTCGACAATACTTCAATCTTTTGTGTAGTAAATTATTTTCAGAGTGGAATGAAAATTTTGAAAGCAACTTATTTTTTTAGAGTAAGAGAAAACCAATCAGACATTTTTTTCAAAAATGCAGGACGATAATTTTTTATCTCCCATAATATTTCTATTATAATTTCATAAACGGGAAAAAATTCATTTATTGCTCCTACTACTTTAATTAAAAATGACTTGTGCTGCTAAGTGGTGGATAAAAAATATATTGCCAATATAACTAAATCCCTCAATAATTCATAAGTGATGGCTGTATTATTTTTCCATGCAATGCAAATGACTTTTAAAAATAATCAAATTCACAAAACAATGAGTAATTCATTAGCAATTATTTTCAATCAACGTCTTATTTTTTTAAATCAGTACAATTAATAAGCAAATCATGCACCTTTGGGCACCGAGGCAATTCACTCTCTCACTCTCTCGGCACACACAAAACTCGTCCGACCAGAAGCAGCCAAGCCACTATAATAACCACCAATGGGACGAAGGCCGGTATATAGAAGCATAAGACCCGAGAGTGGGGAAGACGTCTGGAGTGAAAGAGAGAGAGAGAAAGAAAGAGAGGCAAAAGTGCGTAGCGTCATGTTCTCATCAGTATACAGCTCGAAGCGGCTCCATTTTGCACACCGGAAATGGACAACTACGAGATGCTCAAGCAGGTTGGCGAAGGCTCCTTTGGCCAAGTATTCAAGGCCAGGAGACGTGGTGATAATGCTATTGTTGCTTTTAAAGTTACGCGTAAGGTAAGCAATCTTTGCGTTTTCTTTTGGGTAATTTTTATGGCTTCAGGCGCTTCCAGCTTCGAAATCGGTGATTTTTTTTTTCATTCAATTTCTCATCGAATAATTAAATTATCAAAACGAAACTTGCTTTCAAATGTATGGAGATATGAACTCTAATTTTTTGAATACAAATAATAGGATCATCGACCATCATTCTAAAAATATAAACAATATCGTTAAATAATCGGCTACAAACTAAAAAGTACATATTTATTAAAAAAAGTATTTACCCCCAATAAATTCCTCGTCATTTTTTTCTATGAGAAACTGTTATAACGAATGATTGCGCGATATTAGGGGCGGACACAATAAGTACCAAAAGATAGCGACATGCAACAGACGCCTCGGTCGTAGCCACCCGACCACCCGCTGCTCTAATGTTGTGGCGTCTGCGTTCACTATTATAGGATTTTGATTTTCCCGCAGCTTGTAATAAGCTAGCATCCAAATAGTCGATTTGGCTAGAATTGCATCTTGTAAATGAGGATTTTTATCAAAGAAAAACATTTTTTTTCAAGCTATAAAATAAAAATACGAATACTTAAATTTTTTTATATATCTTTGCACTTTTCTTTTTGACCGTAGAAAGGACGAACGGACAAAGAATTGGTGAGTCTTCGACGAGAATGCGAGGTGCAGAAGGAGCTCAATCATCCGAACATCATTCGCATGTTTGATTCTTTCGAGACGGATTCGAAGGTTAGTAATCGCATCGTATTTGTGGCGCACCTGTGATGGAAATTGCTCTGTCTCCAACGAGATTATTATCTTGAGGTTTCGTTGTAATTCTTTTTTTTTTATAAATACATAAAAAATAGAATTTCATTCTTTTTTCCGAAATTTTTTTCATCCAACAAAAGCAATAAATCCCTTAAAAACAAACATTTCATCGTCCTCTCTTAGTTCATCGTGATAACCGAGTACGTGGAGAAAGAGCTGTACGACATTGTGGTAAAAGCCGGCCGACTGTCCGAGGAGCGTTCGCAAGTGATAGCTTGCGACTTGGTGTCGGCGTTGCATTATCTTCACACGAGGCGCATCTTGCACCGCGACTTGAAACCGCAGAACGTATTGGTGGACACGGGCGGTGTCGCGAAACTTTGCGACTTTGGCTTTGCCAGATTAATGAGTCAAGAGATACACGTGTTGAGATCCGTCAAGGGAACTCCTTTGTATATGGCACCGGAATTGATCGACGAGTTGCCCTATGATCATAAAGTTGATCTTTGGTAAGTTTCTTTTTTTTTATTTTAATCAGTATAAAATATCTCGAATTTTTTTTTCTTTTCTAGGTCGCTCGGTTGTATAGTCTACGAATTGGTGACTGGAGTTCCGCCTTTTCAAACGACTTCCATGCGATATTTGGTCAGCATGGTTCGTCAGGCGGACATCAAGTGGCCGGAGCACATATCCGACAACTGTCGTAGCTTCCTTCAGGCAAGTATATCAAAAATTAAAAAAAAAATGATTTTAAATAACAAGTCCTCTCGCTTTCTTTTTCGCAGGGTTTGTTACAGAAAGACCCAACGAAACGACTCGCTTGGCCCGAGCTCAAAGTCCATCCATTCGTCAAGGATCGTCTTCTCATGGTGGACGACGAGAACATCCCCCGAGCACTGACTTCGCCGCTTTCGGCGAGTCAAGCTCGCGCCAAACAGCAACAACTTCAAAGCCTCGCTTCGCGCTTCACCTACACGTCCAAGTTAGTATGAAACACCCATTTCCACGTCAAAATTTATCACGAAAACTTGGACGATCGCACTTTATTCGCAGAAAAATCTTAGAACGCCAGATAAAGAAGCTTCAAACGCAGATGATGCGTCGAAGTGGACACACGACCGAGTCGGAGTCGGGTAGTGCGAGCGTCGACGTGTTGTTGAATAATTTGAGTCTGAGAGCTTCGCTCAGAAGTGACATGGTTGCCGCGGATTTTGCCACTTGTCGCGTCGATTGTCCTATTGCCGAGGAAGAGGCCGCTGCGGCTGTAGTTGCTCACAATGATTCTGGGAAGAAAGATTGTGCCGTGAGCGTTAACGAGACTGAGAATGCCGTTCGGGTGAGTTTATAATTTTATTTTTTGAATGCGTGTTTCTGAATGAACGTTTATTTAGGAACCGTTAAATTGCAATTCGCCTCGAAACACAAAGTCGCCAAAACCTGTGGATCAATCTCGAAAAAAACACAGCATCGAGTCTCAGAAGAATTTATCTAAACGTCGAGAGCGTCTTGCCGATTGGTCGCCGACGGATAACGAGCAGCCGATCGAAAACGAAGAGTGGCTTGTGTTTCTACAACAATCCATGGAGGAAGTGATGGTCGACGAAGTTGACTCGCTGTTGCAAGACAATTGTGTATCCGTGTTTGTCGGTCCGCTGAAAAATCCAGCGGCGAATTGTCAAGTTGTCGATTTCGTGGCGTGTCTATTGTCATTGCCGTATGTCGTGAAGAGTGATAAACTCGAAAGGATTCAAAGGGTTTATTTGGACACGAAGGTTGTGCCGAATTTGGTTTATGCTGTCAAGTTGCTTATCAGGGAGAGCGAGGGTAATTGGAAAGCTCATAACGCGCTGTTGGCTGATGAATTACAGGTACGTTACGATAAAAAAAAATGAAGGGTAAAATAAATTTTTTTTATTATAAATTTGTGTAGGCATTAGAACGCGTGATGACATTGCTAAGCAGACTCGTCCATATAAAACACGAGTTTCTCGAGCAATTTTGCGACGCAGTTTACCTCTTACGAGACGGAACATTTGTGTTCCAATATATTTTAGGCTTGGACAAGAGAAAATCAAAGGTTGTCGCTAATCTCATCGCCATACTCAATCAGATTTTACGTTCTAAATCTGGATTCGTAGACATTGCCGAGGATATTGTTTTTAAAAATAAACCGACAAATGAGACGATTGCGTTGTTTGCCGATTTTATGACGCATCAACAAAGTATCGTTCGATCGCGTAGTTGTAATCTGTTGTTACAGCTAACGCTCAACTGTAGAAAAGCTTTGCAACTAATCTGGGGGAAATCGCTGAGAGAACTGCTCGAAGGGTTGACTGGTGACGCTGACAAATCGGTTCATGATGTGAGTGATTTTTTTTTTAATGATGAATTTTTTGAGTTTATTAAATTTTCTCGTAAATTTCTTTTATAGGCGGCAATAGAGGCGATTAAATCTTTCCAGAAGTTGCCTTTCTATGCGCAAGAAGGCCATAACTCAAGTGCAGTTGGAAGCTGAGAAGATGCCTTTTTTATGATTTCGAGCATAACGTCCAATAATGGCTTTCAGGAGATTTTTCAAACGACACTTACAATTTTAAGTTACTTTAAAGCAAAATAAAGTTTCTAAAATCAGAATTGTTTTATTTCATATGTAACCCTTTTACTTTAATAATATTCTATTCATTTTTTTTGCATTTCAGTTTTTATGTCAACTAAATAATTTACTAATGCGTCTTAAACATTAGCGTGTATCGTAAAAAGTAAAGCAAAATTACACTATTCGATTTTTTTCGGGCACAACATTTTTTTTTAGCCTGCCTACTTGCAAAAAATAGCACAGTTATAGTTTCCATCCGGCATGCACTCCACTCATAGGCGATAATTAGCACTAAAATCGTCGAAAGCGGAATTCCGAAGCTTTGACGTTCACAGCCAAAAATTTCGTTGGAGAATTCCATTAATCGATCTAATATTCTCGTAGGTTTGTGGATTATTTTAGCCTCTAGATTTTCACTTGCCATGGTAGTATTTGCAATCGAGATTTTATTTGAGCGATGCGAACGAAATCTCTTTATAATTTTTCATCTAATAATTATGTGAATGCTTACCAGATGTACCCATCAGCTTTGCACCATTGAAAAGCTTGAAATTAAAATATTTATAAGATTTTCCCGAGTTTGAGGGTGTAATAAATTGTTTTTGACTAATAAAGTAACGTATCTCATCGTAATCATTATATATTTGTTTGTTTCATGTTCTTTCTCCCAAACATTTTCTTATATAAAAGTTGTTTGACGCATCGACTTTTTCAAACACAATGTTAAACTATTTATCGGATGATTAGAGAAATCAATTTGTACTGTTGCGTGCGTCCCAACAATGGCAATGTCAAGTTTTAAAAATAATAAAAGTAAATAGACACTAGCTCGTTATATGCACGCTACTGGATATTTTATCAGCCTTATCCATCGCGCAGCTGCAGGCAAGCGCATTCAGTTGTCGTTTGTATGAGTTTTTATATTTAATTTTTAGTTTACTGTTGGAACAGTCACGCAATATACGCTGGCTTGTCAAGTTTACAATTTACGTTACTCGCCGAAGCAGTGATGATTCTTTCAACATTACAGTTCGTAGCCCACCTTGGATGTCTATTAATTGCAATGAATTATAGTGAAATATATTGTTATTTCTGTGTAGGTACTAATTGAGAATGAGGAAATCGATCAATCAAATCATCAGATTATCAAACATTATAAGTGTCATGTACTGGTCAACTGAACCGATATTTTGCAAAGTCGCAGCTACTTTTATTGGAACGCAGATGGGGGATGCCTTATGGAGTAAATTGAATTCACATCAACTTACAATATTTCAAAACTACACGAATACTTGCAGGCTCGAAAAATCAAATTTATTTATGCGAGATTTAGTAGCGAATATACCTTCTGTAAGCATTATTCCGTCAAGTAATAATAGTAATCGATCACTGAGTCTGAAAGTTTATAAAAATCCTAGAGCAGCACGGGTGTTGTATGTAGTTGCACAATGTCATTTAAATTTCGAAAGCGTGAAAGCTATGTTGAACATTTTCATAAAACTAGCGCCGCTACCGACTAGGCCAAAAGTTTTGCTGGTACTTTTCGACGAGTCCATTGACAGTTCTCACAATGCGATTTTTGAATATGCATGGTCTTTGAAGTTCCTTGAATTTTCAATATTGTACTTGCACGATAATGAAAGCCCCCAATATACGATTTTTAATCCCTTTTCGAGTAAAGTGAGTGTGGGGGTTTTTGATTCAAGTAGTGATTTATTTCCTGATAAATTGCACAATTTTCAACAATATCCATTTAGACTGCCTTTCATGAATCATTCGCCTCATTCTTTCGCTTATGTTGATAACGTCACTGGGATGAAAAAAGTTGACGGGCCTGATTACAAGTTGATCAAAATGTTTTTAATTCACGTAAACGCTTCTACAGACTTTATAGAAACTAGTGGATACAATAAATCAACACTCTTGCAAACCATTTTAGATGGAAAAGTTGATGTAACAATTTTTTCCGCAATCTCAGGCTTTTATTATGGAGAGCCATTGATAATTGGAAAAATGTATGATACTTCTGGTATAGCATTCGTCGTGCCTATAATCACTTTTTCAAAACTTTGTTCCTCTATCAATGTTTTGATAACTTTTGTAACCATAATTGCTGTAATTTCATGCTTCAAGGTAGTATTCAGTGCTTTGTTATCTGGAGCTCCAAATTGGGGCACTTTTCACATAATACAACTTTTCTTTGGCATCTCATCCGATCGACAATCCACAAATCCATGTCAGAGTGTTGTATATCTGACAATTATCTTTACGTCAATGATATTTTCGAATGATTTATTGGTTAATTTTGTAGATTTTAAGTTACTCGTAGAAACGATGCCACTTGGTACAGTGGATGAAATATATACTTCAGGATTACCCGTATACATACAAGGACATTTTGAAGATCAGATTAAAAGTGATGCACTTGAGAAACTAAAAGATCGAATCATTGCGATGACGAATATCTCAAAGTGCTACGAAAGAAATCAAAACGGTATTCCATCGGTTTGCATAAGTCCTAGGAATCACGCCATTTACGATATTTCTCAATACGAACAATCGCATATGAAAATCGTGGACGACCTTATAAAATTTGATTTCGTGACTTTTGCGTTTGAAAAAGGTTCGCCTTACGTTGAAAAATTTAACAGTGTTTTCACTAAAATCGTCGAAAGTGGAATTGTAAAGTTTTTGTTTCCCAAACGAAAACCAAAAATGTCATCGCCGCATAAGAATTTCACTAATCAATCTAATATTTTGACAAGTTTGAGCATCATTTTAGCATCAGGATTTTCACTGGCTACTGCGGTATTTGTAATTGAAATTTTTGTTCATCGATGGAAACAATAGGCGATGCAAAAAATATTTTAAATTGATGTTAAATTTCTATATGTAATTCTCGTGTATAAGGATGTAATAGATTGGTTTTAAATAATAAGATACTGTAAAACGACATTTTGCATTTCAATTCATTTCAAATCACATTTTACGTAAAGCAAATATTTCTTCAATTTGGAATATTGGAAATAGAACACGTACAAATAGCCATTCCAATGCGTATTGACTTTTTCGCACACAAGGTTAAACCGTTTATCGAGCGAGTAAAGAAAAATCAATTTTTAACATACTTTCTAAAAATAAACATAATTGATATTTTTATAAGTAATTTACTAATCTTGTTATTAATTTCGTTAATCTTTCATTATCATCTTGTCTCATTACATGTAAAATGTTCTTCTCACAGGTGGTTGTTGAAGTAATTGGGTGCTTAAATAACTCATACTGTTATAAATTCAAGATGCATACAACTCGAGTATCCATTCAGAGTTGAAACATACTTTTCGTAAAAAAGGAATAAAAAAAAAGTTAACAAGCTGTTTACCGCAGGTAAAACTTGAAGTATCATCGAGAATCGTGACAAAAGAATCTTTTTTTTTAACGCGAAAACAGCTTATTTTTGCGCTCAATCGTCGCGCAAAAAAAAAAAATCAATTGAGAGAAACCACCCTCCAAACAACCAAGCGTAATCGAGTGTCGTTTGCACGAAAAAAAAACTCGAGTGTCCCGGTCGCTCTGGTGAAAGCCGCAATTAACGTACATTAATCCCGACAATAGAAGCCACGTTCTTTTGTCGAAAGACTCAAGAAAAGAAGAAAATACCCCCAAAAAGATTTTTCTCTCTCTCTCTTTTGCACAAAGCATTTTTCTCTCGCGAGCAAGTATACAAAGTAAAAAAAAAGAAGCAGCGGCATCGTTAAAATAGCGCGAGAAATTTGCAATTTGGAAAATTTTGCACTGCGACAGCAATGCGAGTGAGAGCATTTCCAATATATCGGGGGAATCCGCAAGAGCTGAGCGAGTATATAGAGAGGCGCCCCGGCACGGAATGCCATTGGCGCGGCTCGAATTTCAACTTTGAACGCTGCTAAAACGAATCTGCAGCTGAGACGAGTGCTCGACACGTGTGTGTATGCGTGTGTGTGCGTCTGCTGTGTGTGTGTGGAGAAAGAAATGGAATGGGGAGAAAGAGAGTTTGAGTGCAAAAAGCTGCAGAAATGGCCATATGAAGAGAAGAGAGAGAGAAGGAACATTGTACCCGCGTCGAGGGACGTATTGAGCGTCTTTTTTCTTTTTTTTTTCTGTATAGCTATACGCTTTTTTCTCTGTGATGGGGGTATAACAAGATATTTTTCATCGTTCCTTTTCCAAACTTGACGAAACAAATGTTTTGAAGGGAAACTGTAGGATAGATTTCAATTTTTAGCGACGATTATCGATGAGAAAAAAAAAAGGAATTTTTTTTTCCATTGTAGAATATTTTTCAAAAAAAAAGAATGCAGGATTATTTGTAAACTATACAATCACAGCAGTTGTAATTATCGAGCATCGATTCTGCTTCAACGATTTTTTTTTTCAAATCACAGAAGATTACACGTTATCGAAAATTTTACGTTGTCGATATTTCGCGTCTATATATCGCTTTATATTCCAAACTCCCATTGAAACTTCTTCAACGAGGATTCTGATATAAAATATGAATATTATCGGAAAATCCGTGCGCATACAGCGAAAAAAAAATATATGAGCAACGAAATGAAATATGTAATTAAAATCCATTCACGGCACGCGACATTAATACTCGAAAAACCACGCGGTGATTTAATCGGAGCAGCAGCTGCACATTGTTTTTTTTTCTCCTTTTTTTTTGCAGAAGCGAATCGTCGGCGGTGCGTCTGACAGGTGATAATTACGGCTGCTCTTTCTCTTTATCTTTCTTGTCGTTTATTTTTTTACGAGGCGACACTTTTGCCGAAAGATACACATATTTTAAACACACACACACACACACACACTTGGCTAGACAACAAAGAAACTTATCTGTAGGTAAGGATCTCTCGTCTAGTTTCTTTTTTTTTTTCGATCGCAGCTGTCGCATGTGTGCTTTATAATTATACATGCTAATTTTACGAGCGAACGATGTTATTAAAATTATGCGCAGTGAAGAACGGGACATAAAGCGCGCGAGATTACAAGGAAGATGCGTTTTTTTTACGTATCTCTCGTCGCTGTCGAATTTTATGTCACTAATTTAAAAAAAAAATTTGTCGAGCGAAATTATATTGGAAATTGAATGATTGACGGTTATGTCGATGCGGACACGAGACGTTTATTAATTTGCCCGTCGTCTAATATGTTACGCGTTTAAGGAGGTTTATGAAGATTGGCAAGTGTTTAAAATTGCCCGATAAAATTGATTTTCTTTTTTTTACCGGGGTTTCATTAATTATTCATGACGTCGATGTATAGTGGATAATATGGGGTATAATGACAAATTTTTTTTATTTTTCGCTATTCGTCAGAGTCAAATTATCGTGTAAAGTAATTTAATAATGAAATGCTTTATGAAAAAGCATTTTTTTTACATTGATTATTCATAAGATTCGAATATTTAAATGCGCATAAATCATAATACTGTAGATTGACGTTACGAATAAAAGCATTACATTTTATATAATCGCTCGAACGTATTTACCATATAACTCATCGCAATGAGTAAATTTATCGAAAAGAAACACACATTAAAACCCTGTCAATCGCACGTCAGCTCAAAACCTAATAATCCTCATTGACACGACAAAAAAAAAGAACCAAAAAAATGTATAATTCCATCGCAAATCCTGAAAAATCGGCACGTTACTAAAACCAAAATAAAGCCTGACGTGCAAGCCACTCGATATATGCCTCGGCATCTCTCTCCCTCTCGAAAAGAAAGAAAAAAAAGGATCCGAAAAGAGAAGAAACCGGAGCCCCAAAAACCGGCAGATGGCACGCGTTCGTTTTCTCGTGCTTTTTATCTCGCAGATGCGCCGTCCGCGCGTAGCAGAAAACTCGCCGGGGGTAAGCCGCCCGAGACTCGTTAGGGCCCCTCTTCTTTTCAAGGACGACATCGTGTCTTGAGACGCATGATGGAAAACAGATATACATATCGCGTGACTAATTGTGTCGATGACTTTTTATTTCTTTTTTTTGACTCGGAACACGCCTATTATCTAGTATTTCTCGTCTGGGTGGGGCTGTGATTTTGATGTTTACGGGGATTTTTTTCAGATTTTCGATGTATATGGCTTTATATATGGCTTGAACGAGGCAGTTTAAAAGTCAATCAATTTGTGAAAAAAAAATTTATCAAATATTGCTACCGAAAAGATTTAAGTGTTATCCTCGTTAAAATTACTAATTTTTTTCCTGTTTCAATATTATTTGAAAATTCTATTGTTTCTCTATTTATTTGATATGATATTCACTGTTGAAGGCCAATCATTCTTGTTTTCTAACTGTAGAAGTCTCAATCGAATATTGATTCGGCTCTTGAATATTCATGACCTGTATAGCTCATCGTTAATGCAATAAAGACTTTATTCACTCATACAAATCGACTACATGCGGTATCTGATTCACTTTTATTTCTCATGTTGTTTTACAACTGTTTTACAAAATGTAGTTTCGCAGACTCTTTTGATAATTACTATAATTCAAAAATATTTCTAAAAAAATGTTTTTGTTAAATTTATACTGTTAATTACATCATTTATCATGCTCATACACTCTTTAATAACAGAAGAAAAAAAAAGAATTTAATTTGAAGAAAAAAAAAATTAAAAAAATACAATTTTAATAATCCTGCTGTACGAGCAGATATTACAAGCCGAAAAAGAAAGAGAAAGAGAGAGAGGGGAGAGAGCTGGTACCTACGTCGAGATTTCGACAAGCATTCTCTCTCTCTCCCCTTTCTTGCTGGCAGGTGCGCATAAAGGAAAGAGAGAAAGATGCTGCCCACCTGCCGGTCACGTGGTGCCTGTACCTCCTTACTCTTTGGTCGCGCGCGCGTGCGTTTCATGCCTGATTTATTTTTCGAGAGCTACGCTGCTGCTGTTTTTCTTCTTTTTTTTTCTTTTGCTGGCGATTTCGTTTCATAATATCGCTTGTATATACGACGTTGCTTTTAAATTCTTTTTCTCGTTGAAAGGATTTTTACCTTATTTTTTTCTTCCTTTTTACGTGCTGGTTGCGGGGAATGGCTTTTGATTATTATTTTTTTTTTGCACGCGAACTTGATGGAGTTTTATTATCTTTTACGGTTGCTGATCGATTTCGCGTGTACACTGTACATATACGTACACATTGAGTTTACGGTATATGTCCTTTTACCGAGATCTGTCGAATTACGATAATTGGAAGTGATTGTTGCGAATTGTATTCGGATCGATTGGAAAGGTAATTGACTAATTTAAAAAATACTAAAGGGCTACTCAATTAAAAGTATTATGAAAATTAAAAAAAAAAAAAAAAACTGTACAAAAAGGTTTTACAGATTGCGTACGCACGTCAATAATTTCCATTAAAAAAGACAGAAAACAACATATTTTCTACAATTTCAAATAAGAGTCTCAGAGCTCGTCTCAGAGTCTCGACAGACACATCCTTCAGCTTCGTAAGCATGCAAACATTCCATGCTTTGCAAGGCACAGAGCAGCATAGCAATCCATCGATAAAGAAAGCAAGCAAGCAAATAAAAAAACACACGACGGCTGGCTGCCTTTGCCACGCCAGTGAAACTGAAGCGCAACTCGGCGTGCAAAAGATGTTTGCGCGGCAGCAGCAGCAGCAAACCCATGAGATTGAAAGCAAGCAGAGACGCTATATATAGTAATCGAAGGATCAAAAGCATCACAAAATAAAAACAAGAAAAAAATAAGCTCGTTGCTATAACGTGATTAAAAAAAAAATAAATAAACTACACGGAACAGGTGTTGGGTAGCTTTGTAAGTAAAAAAAAAAGGATTCTTTTTTGTCTGTCGTTATCACCTGTAAAACTAAAGGGCGCGAGCACCTGCGCAAACTAAATCACGTCACCGTGGCCTTGAAAGCTTTTTTTTCGTTTGCAGGCAGCTGCTGCTGACTGAAAAATCGGGACTCTGCCGCCACCGAGCAATTGAAAGCGATCGAGAGAGTCGATTATGTATATGTATGTAATATGTATATATATACGCCGCAATGCGTGCGCGCGTGTATGTGTCGTCAACAGGTGCTCTTTCACTTGACTTTCATTGTCGCCCCGTTATTAAACACGAGCACGCGAATTTATAAACCGCGACATTGAAATCAATGTTGTTTTCGTTGTTTGACACGATGAGGATTTTAACAATGTAAGCGGGTAGCGAAACACAGTTGTAAATCTTTTTTTATGGCTTGTTTTTTTTTAATTAACTCGATGATGACAGAATGCAATGGGTTGTTTGTTTGCGTGAGTTTTACAGTGAATGAAGGAAGAGAAATTGAAATTGTGTGTTGAATTTAACGTTTTTTTATTCAAACTATTGAAAATTTTGTATTATTTTTGTCGTGGAACATAAAAAAAGAAAAGTAATTTTCATTGTTTTCGGACGATCTTATAAAGTACATACGCAACTATACTTTCACGGAAAAATAAATAAGATTTTTTTCTTGCAGCTCATTACGCTTGCAAAGTCAAATAACCTCTCATTACTTTATAATGGCTAACTTAAGGTTTTCATAATAACGAACGAACGAACGATCGCGCACAAAGGTTAATTACTTTTAAGCCCGTAATATCGTTCTGTAATCAAACTTCATTAAATTTACTTAATAGAACGTAAAAGTAAATGAAAATATTTTCACAAGTAGAGAAAAAAAAACATTCGCAAATGTCATTCACAGGCACACACTATCGTCAAGTCAAGTACTTATTATAGAGTACATACATGGCTCTCACAAAAATCTCTTCTCGAAAAATTTCAACGAGCCGCTATCGAGGTGCAGCAAATACTCAAAGCCCTGATGCTCGATCCGATAGCAAACGACGCCGAATGGCACTTTTACTATCAAATTCTCGCCTGGCACTTCCACCACTCGATGTTCCAACGTTTCTTCCTGCAGAATTACATATCAATTTTTCATTTGTAATATTCTCGAGAAAGCAGTTTCGATTTGGTGAAAAAGCATGTTTTTTTTGGTTAGGTTTACATACGCGCGCGTCAATATCGTGGTAGAAGAAATTAAGGAAGATATTAGGTTTTCAAATGTTGAAAACGAAAAGTGCGTGTATTATATTACTCGAATAAGCGTGAGAAAGAACTCACAATGTATTCAAGTGATCGGTAAAAAGTTTCCAAGCATAAAAAACACCGCCATCTTTATACTCAAACTGATGCAATAACAAAGAGCGCCGTTGGATCGAACGTAACGTTCAGTAAGTACTTGGAAAAACATGCTAATCGAATTTTTCATCATAATAAAACAATCAACAATTCTTCAA
Organism: Galeopsomyia nigrocyanea; assembly: GCA_035047105.1. NCBI lineage: Eukaryota > Metazoa > Arthropoda > Insecta > Hymenoptera > Eulophidae > Galeopsomyia > Galeopsomyia nigrocyanea. The sequence continues at coordinate 16,315 of JAWWMK010008099.1, forward strand.
TTTACCACAGCACAAAACACAAAAACTCACATGGCGAGGAATGTCACGCTGATCGATCTTGTAATTCTGCTTCTTCCAACGTTTTAACCTTTTCGACGGCGGATGATTGTCGCCAAACAATGCACAAAGATCCGTAGCTTTTACAACAGGCTTTATCATGGGTTCATCGGTAATAAATTCAGGTAACTTTTTTACAACTACACCACGTTCACGAATTATCAGCCGTATTGGAAGACGATGTTGCCCGGCGGGAGCAGCGTCGAGACGTGTGCTATCCATCGTAATTTTTCTGACTAACTGATGTTTTGTTTTGTTGACACGTGAGTGAATGCGTGCCACTACACACATACACTCTCATGTTTGGTGTTGTTTAGGTTTTCGGTTTCACGTGTTCGTGTTTTACCACGAATTATACATTGCCGATAATACGCGGAGACTCTCATTTTCAAATTCTTTTAACCGTACATCGCAAAAGCCAAAATTACCACACTTTCACACACGAGAAAAAAAAAAGCTCGAATGCACAAAAATCGTGAAAAAAAAAAGCCAAGAAGTATAGCTATCGGATCACACGCAACAACAAACAGGAACAAAGCGTTCCCATGCCATCGAGCGGAAAGCTTCTCTCTGCTGGCCTCTTTTGCGGGGGCGGTCGCGAAAAAAAAAAAAAAAAAGCGCGCGGCAGCCGGAAATTTCAGAGAAACCGGTGTGCTGCACTACTACCTACTACACTCCACTGATTACTGACCCACATCTCTCTCTCTCTCTCTCTTTTTGCCGCAACAAAAGCTTTTTTACTCGAAACCACCCGCCAGAGAGTTTTTCTATCTCTCTGGCTTTCCAAGTATAGTATTGTGCTTTTTTTTTTCGAGAGTGAGCAGCTGCATTATGCAAATTGAGCGTGAAGTGTGCGTGTGGATTTTTCTTTTCCGTCACGGGATTAGCCCGAACTATTGTGAAAATCTGCGAGAGAGATTAATCACAATGCAAAAGAAATGAGAATTGAAAAGGATTCTAAAAAAAAGAGAGCGCGACCTTCTTTTTTTTTAATACCCGAGCTTGAGAAGCAGCTTTAATCAGAAAAAAAGCTCCTCGAACAAGAATTTTTCTTCAACAGCGATCGCGCGAACGAACAACCTCCTTCTCCTTCTCGATATAGCGAGAAAAAAAAAAGCAAACGACACCGTGAAAGTTCAAAGGCCCTTCTCGCTTGCCCCGCGCGCGTTATCGTCTGTGTAGCGTTCTCGCAGCCCTTAAGTAATTGCGATCCCAAGAGAGCTTTGGCATCTCTCTCTCGCTTGCGCCGAGTATAAATTGCGCGCGCTCTACTCGAAACAAGAAGCACCGGACGAGCTTTTGCTCTAACGAGACCAATTTAACATCGAGCGGACGCCATCCGTGGAAAATTAATAAGAGAGAGAGGAAAGAAAACTAAGACGATGAATTCAACTTGCTGTTGTTCTCTCTCTTACTCTACTGGACAATCGATCTGTGTGCGAAATATGTCGTACAACGAACGCTACTCCCCCGCACGAGTGCTTTGACCTGCTACTGCAAGCTCTCTCTCTTTTGTATTGATCCACTTGCCATAGTAAAACGTATAGAGAGAAAAGGCCGATCACCGATCTTATTCGCTTCGCAGCAGCAGCGGCACCCGAGCTCAGATGGAAAATTGACTGCGGGAGCTGGCTGCCTCCGTTGGGAAAATGAGGTCTCTCGCCGAGGATTGGAAAAAACGAACGCGAAGAGAAAGAGAAAGAAAGGTGAATAGGTAGACGACCTATTTCGATGTATATATAGTAGAAGGATGTTCCAATGCTATACGCGGCTTGTTGCCGAGATTTATTGCCTTTTTTACATTTTACGTTTTTTCTTCTTTTTTTGCGAAAGAAAGAAGCGTACGGTTATTGAAAATCGGGGATTTCTTTCTATATGTTGGGGGATTGGTATACTGATAGAAATATTTCTGCATGTTCATTTGAATATTTTTTTTTACGTTTTGTGATTAAATTTTAAAAGAGATCTATTTTTTTTTAAATGTGTAATTTGATGTAATTTTTTTTTATGTCGCACTCGTACTTACTTGAAGTAATAATGCGAATTGCGTGCGGTTTTACGCGTCGTGACGCAACGTAAAGAAAAACCCATCAAACATTACGACTGTACTTGTTTTACTTTTTCTCCGAGTAACATGCACTTTAATCTTGTCCGTACACATAAAAAAATATATATTTCATTGTATTCTTCACCTCCGCAAGCTTTCGAAAAAAATCACTCGATGCTTGTTTTTACGCTGTGCGAGAAAAGATGTTTCTTTTAGAATCGCAGAGCCAAGTGAAAAAAAGAGTTTGATGGAAAAAAAAGTACTAAAAGAAAAAGGAAGCGAATGGAATATAAAAGGATCGACAGAATAATAGGCGCGAGGCCTTTTTCCGTTGCTGCGGATGAAAGGAAAAAGACTTGTGTTTCTCTCGATCATTTCTCTTCCGTTTTTTTTTTCGCGATATTTCACCTTCCCGACCATGTCCACACCGATTTCGTGTTTTATGGTAAACTTGCGCAATGACTTCTTTTTTTTATTACTTTTTTGATGGGACCTCGAAAGATTGACCTCGAAAATTACAAATTAAATTAAAACACGAGACTAAAAGATAAAAGAGGAAAAGAATTTCCGAAAATACATTTTTTTTATTGTCAACTTCGTATTCGTGGCAAAATTGAAAATATCGATAATAACGCAACAAAGATGAATACTATAGTAGTTTCGTCACTTGACAAAAAAGCACATTTCATTCAGCTTACTGATTGGTATATAAGGCTCCATCTAGTAGCTACAACATCGCTGGCTGCTATATGTATAGGCACAGTTCATAACCTAAAAAAATTCGTACGACAACATTCAGACGCATTTATTTTTCTTTTGCGCGCAATTGCATTTTTGCAATAAAATTATCGTTTCGTCGTCGAATTTGTTATTATTTGTATTTTAATCGGCTTTTGCAAAATAAATTAAAATAATCGAAAGCTGGATAATACCAAAGATAAGCGTGTAATGACGTTAAATAACTAGAGATACATACGTTTCCTTACGATTTGTTTATCACTTGTGTAAATAAGTTGCGTCAGATATCAACAAATATGTTTTTATAATCTTGAGAAGCCAGTGTGTTTGTAGTGTATTCAGTGAAAATATGTCGAGCTCCAACGATGAAAGTCTTAGTGATAACCTTATGCATTCCGGAGCAGTGGTGGATACCATTGAATTGATGGAAACAAACGACTCAAATAGTAATCCTGAGGCAGATTTGAGTAGTGATGAACCAAATCAGTTGGCTGAAGAGAGTGTAGTTGAACCATTCATAAGAGGAAGTATCACTAATGATGATAAACTCATAGTTCCCACTTGCTCCAATGACACAGGCAATTCAAAGCAGACCAGAAGTGAAGATGTTTTAAGTATAACCAGGAAAAATATCAGTGCAAAGACTTACATAGACAGTTGCTCGTTAAAAAATAAAATCACTGGTTTCAAAGTTCCCAAACCTGGCACTGTAGTGTCACCTAAGATTGTCAGAAAGGCTGGTCCTTATATACTTGGACCAATCATTGGTTCATCACCTGTGCGTAGCATTGTGCAATGCTTGGCAAGGAAAGAAGGCACTGATAAGTACTATACAATTAAAATATTGACTTTAAAAGATTGCATGGAATATGAGAACCAAGATGACAGGCAAGGTAAAATGCTACTTCACTCAGAATATTCCTTGCTGAGTCTTCTGCAGAATCAGGATGGAGTTGTACATCACCATGGATTTTTTAAGGTCTTGTGTTTATTTTTTTTCAGCCCAAAATGTTTACTCAATCATCTGATTTTTTTTTCTTACAGGATTTTGCACTTGAAGAAAAAATCACAAACTCAGGAGCTGTGTACACAGGATGGATAAAACAGAGATTGTGTTTAGTTCTTGACTGCTTGATATGCCACGATTTTAATCCAAACAGTGATGCATCAATCAATTTGCAACATCACGTTATCAAAGAAAAAAAATTGACGGAAAAAGAGAGCCTTTTAATATTTTTCGACACGGTCAGAATCGTTGCTTGTCTACACGAAAAAAATGTAGTTCATAGGGACTTGAAATTAGGTAATTTAGTGTTGAATAAACGAACGAGAAAGGTAAATAATATTTTATTCATCATAAAAAAAAAGTTGATTCGCTTTTTATTTATGATTGTAAACTCCACAACTTTTTTTTGCAGGTCACAATCACAAACTTTTGCTTGGGCAAACATTTGTCTTCTGAGAATGACTTGCTCAAAGATCAGAGGGGTTCTCCAGCTTACATATCACCAGATGTCTTATGCGGAAAGCCATATCTTGGAAAGCCATCAGACATGTGGGCTTTAGGAGTAGTTTTGTACACAATGCTGTATGGACAGTTTCCATTTTACGACAGCAGCCCTACACAGTTGTTTACAAAAATCAAAGCTGCAAATTATTATATACCTATGTATGTACTACATTTCATTTGTATAGAAATATTTAGAGTGATGATGATTTACCAAATGTCGTTGATTTTTTTAAGGGATGGTAGAGTCTCTGAAGGGACAATATCATTAATCAGAAACCTTTTGGTTCTGCAACCACAGAAACGCCTCACAGCAGTTCAAGTTCTTGATTCTCTAACAACAATTATAGCTATGTTTAAAGTGCCTAGGACCATTGGAGATGACGAGGAAGAACAAGTTGTACCTGACATTTCTATTGACGTTCCTGAAGAAGTCCCAGAGAAAAAACCAGAGATAAAAGAAGAAAGTTCGTCCAGTCGAAAAATTCTGACAGACTTTTCTAAACAAATCACACTACAGGTATATACAAAATATTTCATAAAAATATACATTTTTTATTTTACGTGATAATCATAATTAACGTTGCAGGAACAAATGCATCAAATGATGAAACAACAGCCAAGTCCTCTAGTTATTCGGCCAAAACCGTACAATCAAGTGCCAGTGTTCAGAGTCAGTTCCGACGCGAGAGAATTGACTGCGACCGAGTTGGATAAATATAGACACCTCATACCTCGAGAAAATCATCGTCCACTACCGTACGGTCGTAACAACGGAAACGACGGACTTTTACTGCGAGTCCGAGGTTGTCTACGAAATAGGAACAACTCTAATAGTCAGAGTAACGTTCAAAGCAGGGATCATCATTTGAATTATCGTCCGAATCATCCTACTGGACCTAGTGGTAGTGGCGTCAACAATCTAAACGAGGGGATATTTTCAAGTCAACTGCAGGATTCGAACGCGCCAATTCTGTCGAGACAACTGATCAATCCTACGCAGCCAGGAAGTGAAGCAAACTTACCTCAAAATGATGCAGCACTAGCACCGGATTCCAACAGGTCTGCGAGGAGTGCACCTAATTTGGGATTTTCCAGCTTCAGTCAGTGGATAAATGCCGGTACTTAAAGCTCAAAACATTCTTTTATTTTACAAAAAAGTGGTCTCACTGACTTCGTTGATATTTTCAGTGGCAGCTGCACGAGAACATCAATCAGGATCCGGATCAAACTCCAACGACACATATCCCAGCAGCGAGGACCAATTGGGCAACTCCCCAAGATATCATCCAAACGTTTCTCTTCGCTTCAATCACAGACCCCAAGAATCTCACGTCGCCGGTCCGTCAGTTGAATCTAATAGGCCGTCATTTAGCCAGCCGCATAATCAACAATTCCGAAACTGGGTATCACCATCACACAGACGTCAACAGAGTCGGAGTCGAGACAGCGCGGAAAGGAGTTTAGTGCCCAGGAGATCTATCCACAATCGTAATGCACCTTACCTCGCGAATTTCCGGCATCTAGACCGCACATTTACGGATTTGAACGTTGCTCAGACGAGCGTAAGAAGAACGAATTCAGATTCGAATTTGGGCAATAACGCCGAAGAAAATACCAGCGCGGAGCATACTTTGGTGAATTTAATGAGACACGTCAGTCCGGAGACTCACGAAGCTTTTATACGACGTGGACTCGGTAGACTCTGCCGTAATGTACCTCAACCCTCGAACGGAGTACTGACGGATTTGTCGTCTCTCAGAAGAGACATTGCTTTGAGATTATTGTCGACTGTTGCTAATCGTGTCCAGGAACAGTCGACTAATAATAATAGCAGTAATAATAATGAGGAAGGAGCTTGAGTGCGCGTGTGGAATTGTAAAAATGCCAAGTTACCTCGAATTCAATAAGTGTTCCTTAATCACGAGCGATGGGCGAGTGTATTTTTTATTGATATTTTGTGAAAAAAAATATCAATTTTATGTGCGATTGTTATATGTGAATGAATCTGTTTTAATTGTACAATAAATGTATTCTCTGTTGAACTATTGCATTCTTTCATTCCAAAAACTTGTTAATATCTTCAATTAATTTGTTTTTTTTTCTATTCAAAATAATAAATCGATATTTGGGGCAGATTTGATGGATAATAATCTTCCTAAAGCAGTTTTTTTTTAAATATTGCAATTGTAAACGATCCTTTACAAAATCCCGTTGCTCCGAAAACATCGCTGTGCGCGAACCTTAATTAACATGACTACCAGTAACTACCAGTAAATACGGTGCCGTGCGCACGTCTCAAACGGTAAATAATGGATCTTAAAATAAAATATTATTAATGTGGCGATAAACAATACACGCTTCCACGATTCCGTCCTCGCTCGGCACTCATGAACGAAGAATAATTACGCGCTTCTGCTCGATCAATCAGTTCGAGTGAGAAATATTAAATCGAGAGAAGAGTTTAAACTGTCAACAGTAAAGGATCAATTTTCAGGTTATGCAATTCAAGTGAAAACAATATCTTCCCGACAATAATACAATGTCGCAGTTAATTGACAAGGTTCTCAGTAGATCTCGTTTGAAATGTTGATTGTCAAGCATTATTAGAAAAGCGACTCATGACTCGAAAAAAATTGTCGACCACGGAACGATCAAGAGTAAGTTTTTCTTTTTTGCGCTTTGAACATTTTTTATATCTTGAAGTTTAAAATTGGTCTGACGTCAATGTAATTTTTTCTTATCATCTATAGGTCAAAAAACTCTATTTGAGCCATCATGGATGTAATAAATATAGAGAGTGTCGAGGCTGGACTAAGACCATCGAAGAGTTCATCGTCCATTCGTTCAAGTTGCATCAATTCCAACTCAATATGTTACATTGTAGTGATAATGGCAACCTTGGCATTGCTGGCAACTATAGTTTTCATCTGCCGTGACTACATAAAAATTTTGCTGTACTGGATTGAACATCAAGATGCATGGGTTGTCACAATCATTATGATTGCACTGTTCACGCTTGTCTCATTTCCTATTGTTGTTGGCTACTTGTTTTTGATTATTGCTAGTGGTTACTTGTTTGGAATTATCAGAGGCATAGCCATGGTCCTGCTGTCTGCAAATCTTGGCATTGCTATAGCTCATTTTGTACTGAGTAATCTGTCACCTAGTTTACCCATTGGAGCTCTTCTTCAAAGTGACACTGCTCGGGCAATACTCAGAGTTATTTCTGGCCCCCAAGCTTATAAGGTTGTACTCTTTACAAGACTTACACCTATTCCATTTGGTTTACAAAATACAATTTTTGCCGTAAGCATTTTCTAATGATTGAATAAATTCAAGATTTTTGCTGATCTTACAAATTATAAATTTTAATAATTTTTTCAGGTAAGCCAAATACATGGTATGAAATACCATATAGCTAGTGCAATCGGGTTGCTTCCTGCTCAGTTGATAAACATTTACCTGGGTAGCAGTTTACGCTCGATGCAAGATGTTTTAGAGGACAGATCAACTGCTGCCACAGGTTACATCGTATTTGCTTTCCAAGTAAGAATTAACTATCTATGTGACAAATCCTCTATCTTTACAGCTTTCGTTATTAAAAAATTTAATTATAATTACAGATTCTCATAGGAGTCTCACTTATGGTTTACGTTGTACAGAAAGCCAGAAGGGAATTGCAGTTGGCGTTACTAGAAGCTGATCTTGCATCAGTAAATTCAATGGAATCATGCTACATGGATAATCCATCAGACACGACAATTCTGCTGACAAATATGATCGCTTAAACGCTTCACGAGCATATAGTGGTATTTTTAATTTCCAAAGATTTTATTTTACAATCGCAGAAAAGGTATATAAGTAAGGAGGAAAAATCATATCAATCACAATGAGCTTTGACGAAACGAAGCTTTCCATCCCTTAGATAATCACATTTTTAGAAGTATTTGTCATTCTAATCATTAAAATTAATCAATTATTTTTTTTAATATATCTAGAGTTCTCTTTAGATATATCTTTGTAAAGTGAAAATTTAACGATCTTTTTACATTCTTCGCTGAATATCCCGAACTGAGACGCAAATAACGTGCCAATCTAATCTCATCTCTCATGGTTTTGCATTTAAATATGAGATATCTGCATTTACACATAATGCGCTTGTATTGTGTAAACGATTGCCATTTATTCAAGACGAAATCAAGTTTGTTGATTTTTTTGAACTAATATTTTTCTCTCCATTAATTTGATAGACGGATATCTCTGATAAGTGAAACTCAGTTGTTTTCCGAACTAGAATTGATTTGAATTACGTGAATGTAAAAATAATAATAAAAAAAAAGACTAAGGAATTATGAGCACGGGACTTGCAAGAGGACGTGATTGAATCTGTAAATATTATATATACAATACTTAGTCAAGTAAGTTGCAGTGGGAATTCTATGTACAAATAATCTGACGATAATTTTTTAGAGGTGCCCGGCGTATATTGTGAGACATTTTACATTATAAATTATTCTCTTTTTGCCAATATTGTTTACCTTTCCGGTCTTCCATATTTCAAGGTATTTTTTTCTCTCGAAAATTAAGTATTGTACGTAGAATACTATTTTGGGAAAGTTATTACCTTCGGTACGTATGTGTATCGACAATATATATACATATTTATTTTTTCTAGTGTTATATGCGACAATTTTATATAGTAATATAACGCTTTGGCTTGTGATATACGTATTTTCCTTTTTGTTTTTGATTCCGCTCTCTATGTAATTTTTAAGAGCTGGGTAACCAAAAGTTTCAAGTGATTTCATTATAAATCTCCTAATGAAACGGACGTGTGTATTACGGAGTTGGTTGTAAACTGAACATCTGTCAAATATTATAAATATATGTTTATTGACTGTATGGCAATAAATTTTTAAAAAAGAAAAATCTGTTGTTTCTTTATTTTTTTATACAACGCGTCAATTATTTTCGGGTAGACTCGTGTTTTTTCAAAGCCGATCTCAAAGCTTCAACGGTGTAGTCTGCGTCTTCTTTCGTCACGCATAACGGAGGTTTCATTCGGAATACCTATAAAATTCGATTTTCAATTTTTCCCTTCCACTCGGACTAAATTAAAAAAAAAAACTTACGTTTCCTTTTGCTCCACCCTTGCCAATCAAAACTCCAGCATTCTTGACATCCTCGAAAATCTGCAACACATCCTCAGCTTGCAGTGGTTCTTTCGTTTCAGGATCAGCGACAAGTTCAACACCAATCATCAAACCTTTCCCTCTGACATCACCCACGACCATCGGGAATTCCTTCATCAACGATGCGAGATTCTTGAGCATATGCGTACCAACAGTATGCGCATTTTCTCTCAAGTTTTCTTCGTCGATGACCTTCCAACGAAAGAAAAAAAAACACATCGAATTTAAAGCTGAATGCATTGACCCAAGTTCACGCGCATCTAATCAAACGAAAAAAATTTAAATTTATAATGCTCACATCGACAACAGCCGAGCCGACGGCGCAAGCGACCGGATTGCCACCAAAAGTATTGAAGTAAGAAGCTTTTCCAAGTGCTTGAGCTACTTCCGGTCGCGTGACAACCGCACCAAGTGGAAAACCATTTCCGATGCCTTTGGCCATCACCACGATGTCGGGTTCGACACCGTGACCTTGGAAACCCCAGTAATGTTCGCCGGTACGAGCGAAACCAGTTTGCACCTCGTCGGCGATGCACAAACCACCGTTTGCGCGCACTTGTTTGTAAACTTGTGGAAGGTAATTGCGAGGGAATTGCACTGTACCACCTACACCCTGGTGACGTAAATTCAACGTTAAAAAATTATTTTTTAAATTTAAATTTGAAAAACATACCTGAATGCTTTCGGCGGTGAAAGCGGCGATCTTTCCGTCGGCGGGTAAGATCGACTTGTAAAGATCGCGAAAGTCGCGGAAATAATTGTCGCCGGCTTGACACTGACCCGCGCCGCAGTTGCACTTCCGGTTCGCCTGGACTGGACTGTCGCGACAGTTCGAGCCGCCCCAAGCACCCAAGTAAACATCCGGATTCGTTATCTATGTATGCACATTTCGGAATTTTTTAATTTACAATTATAACGAGCTTCACATTTATATGGCCAATTCCACGAAAAAACTGCCTTAATTTAGTAGCGTTTTTTCAAAAATTCAAACTGAGGGTACGCTCTCAATTTTAGGGTTACGCAGCTCTGGGAAGCATCAAAAGTTTCGCAATCCTCTTGCTCACCCTCTCCTTTGATGTGATACCCCTTTTTTTACTTGTGACAGTGTTAAAATCACGCGAGAACTCTGGCATCGATA
>JAWWMK010008128.1:0-26976 GCA_035047105.1 Galeopsomyia nigrocyanea
TAGGCCACGCGACAGGCGGTCGATCGTATTTAATGTATCCCTCTTATAGATATTTTAATCGACTTCGGTTTTAAAAAGAAAGATTGGTTTTTTTGTTCAAACTCAAATATAATTGACATTACACTTTGAAAAAAATAAATTAACACTGTTTATCACAGATATAAAAATACATATCATGGTTTTTGCAAATTAATAAAAAACTAAGAATGATAACGTTACTCTGATTTGAAAATCAAATTCTACGCGTCGAAATACATTAAAAACTATATCTTGATTTTTTTCTGCTTGAAATTTTAACCCTTACAGAGCATTGAACACTGTAACATAAAATTGCACAGCTGATATATTTAAGGGCATATGGGAGCCATGGAAGACTGCGAGCGGCTGACGATAAAGCAGTGTGCTATGCATAATATAAGTTAAAATTAAAACATGCTTTAGCCATGCAAAAAGCATTAATAATTATTATTTTTGATAGGAAATAGAGCAATAATTAAATATGCAAATAAAATGAGCCATCGTCTTAATTGATAAGCCCAATAATACTTTTCAATATGCAAAGCTAAAGCAAGCAACCCACACAAGGCACACATGCAAAGTTAGTTAATTTTAGAAGCAACACTGCATAGATAGTGTTAGAAAAGCGTCGTCAGTTAAAAAAAAAGCTAATTGAATGCAATTTGTTATTCCCCGTTGACAGCACAGTAACATGCATAACCTCACTTTTTTCAAGCAAACACCAAGCAACACTTATATGCGCAAGTCATTTATTCGGTCAATTCACAACTGCACCCACTACAAGCAATAAAATATTATGAAATAGGCCATAGTTAATTGCAAAACACAAATAACGAAAATTTGACAACTACAGCAAGCTACACAACACGAAGCACGTGGCTGGCGGGCTGGCCGATCGCTACTGTCTCTCTCGCTCTAAAATCAGCTGTTCGTTGCCGACAAACCGAACATTAAAAAAAACAATTTAAAGAAATAAAAGTACATACTGTTTATGTAAAAACCTATACAGCTAATGATAAAATTCACTTTAGTCTTTAATGTCACCTCTCATTTATCAATTATTAGTCGTTATTGTTCAAAATTAGATGTCGGTACGGCAGACCCCACTCATAAAAACCGTAATTTTTTTATTGAATTTTGCAAAAAAACGCTCTGTCAGCTTCTAGATTATTAAATAAATAATAAGTAGTTCCATTTTTACGAAATTCGGTACATTATTTTGATACGATATTTGGGAACCCGGATAACTTTATCGAAATAATTGTTCGAATGTTACCAAACTACTTGAGATATTCACAGTATAGAAATCTAGAAGCTGACGAAGCCTTTTTTACGATTTAACTCTTGAAAACAATAAATTTTAACACCAAATACCGACATGGCGGTAAATACGGTGCTCTTCTCCTGGAGTATCGCATGCCCTTAACGACACTTGCATCTTTTCAAAGCTCAGAAGGGATCGAACTTTTGAGGACATAATAAACCAAGATATTGTTCTTGACATATTTCAAATGAGCAGATCTCATGAAAAACTCAAATGATGTGCACCGTAAATACCAGACGCACTTGTACTTGTTCTTATTTTAGTTGGAATAGACCGATTTTTATCATTCGAATTTTGTTAGATTCCAATTTTACTCTGTACTTCAATTACATAGACAACTATTCAAATTTGTTTAAATTATTTATTTACATTTTTGTTGCTTGACATTTTCGAAGCAGGATTAACTCAAAGCCGTCCTCCGAGCGCCAGGCTCCCCGCTGCGTCCGACCCTTCTCGCAGTCGATCTTTATTACCAGCATACCAAAAAGGTCAATCAAGCTATGTGCAAAAAGTGAATCTTCCAATTAATAAATATTTTTACGTTTTATTAAAAGCAATCACTTTTGTGTTAAAAAATAATAATTTCCGTTTTTGAATCGTAAAAATCGGTCAAGTTTCGTCAAAATCAATCCGAGTCCGGCTGGCAGTACGACAAGAAAACTCAAAAACCTAGCCGAGGACCCGTTTTCTCGCTGCCGCTCGCCGCTCCCTCCCCTACTTTTCATCCGAGTACTTTCACTTTTCGCTCTCCTCCCCATCCGCGCGCCATCTAACAGATTTTCCTGAACTGCCCAGGCTTATACACGGGCCTGGTCTTCTATAAGCGTCTATATTCGTTGGTCGTAATAAGTTCCGCACGAAGGGAGTCAATTGATGCATCGGGTAGGAAAGGCACGGGATTCATAACATCCGAGTCAGTCATCATTGCATTATTATGGTATGAAATGACAGCTTGAGTACCAAAGAAAAACTCTCTACCCAATATTCCGTCTTCTAGTATCGGGAAACTATCCCACACTATATGAAATTTGGTCAGTTTACCTTGTATGGTAAGGTATCTAGTTCCCATTGTTGGAACGGTGTGCGAAGTTATGCCACTAAGTGACGTCGCTTCTCTCGGGTCGAGTGTAACATTAAAATCTAGAGTTGTAAATTTTATTAAATTTACAGCTGAACCATTGTCCTGCATAAAAACGGTCCAGTTATAATTGCTTTTAGGCATCCCATACCTTACTCGCGTTGGCGCATAGATTTTACAATTTCCCTGGCCACGTCCTCCACTCGTGGCAACGTGTATTCCGTGCCCCGGGGTTTTTGCAGTATGGCCATCACCGGTGCTGGTGGGACTCCTGCTTTCTGTGACGTTGGCAGTTCCTTTAATTGCGCTATCAGGGTCTTGATCTCGCCGGCTGTTATTTGTGGTAATGTCGTCGCCTTGGGTGGCTCGGTTGGACTCGCCACCTTCACCTCCGGGCGCGCCCCATTCGAGTTTAAATTTCCAGGTTGCTGGTAAGGAGGGTTTGGCCTGAAGCCTTGAGCTTGTCCACCTTGTTTCCACTGGAAATTTCCAGTGTTGGCATTCTGGTTTTCGCCCTGACGTCCACCTTGATACGTCGGTGTCAGCGTTATATAAACGACCTTGATTTCCCGGCCCTTCATATGGTCTATTTTGTGGTTTGCAATTCCCATCCCTGTATGGTCTCTGACCATGTTTGTGATTTTGGTTTTATTCTTCATTATAGTATTGATTTTGTCTTTGATACTGATTCTGTCCATGATTTTAGTTTTGTCCTTGATTCTGCTGATAGTTCTGTCGTCCTAGACTTCGCTGTATGTACATCTGCAGTATAACTTCATGAGGAATGCTATCGAGAATATCTGGTTCAGACTCTGTATCACCAAACTCTTGGTCCTGTACATAGGCTATATTCAAGGTACGGTTCTGTCCAAAGAGTTTACTAATGTCTATCTTGATTTCGATTTTTGGTTATTCCGAGATTCTATCCGCAGAGCCTCTTTATAAGCGACCTCCAAAGTCTTAGGCTGTTTCACGTCCACCAGGTCCCCGAACTCTCTCAGCAACCCGTTTATAAAGGTCTTTAATGTTGGATTCTTGATTGGGGTCATCATAACCTCATTATAATTTTCGGACCCTAATTCTTCCTTTAGGGCGTTCTCTGCACAACTTAAAAGGGTGTTTAGTCTGCTTTAAAAATCACCGACAAAGTCTCCCTATTTTATTCGCAATGTATGTATCTTAGAGCTATAATTCGGAAAGTCTTTACAGGGTGCAAATCGTTCCTTGAGTATTTTTATTAAGGCTTCAGGAGTGTCTATGATTTTGCCATAGATACTATCGCTCGCGCACCCTCGCAGTTTCGTGATGACTAACCGCGTATAATTATCCTTCTAGTCACCTCGTATTAACGCAGCCCCATTGTGAATCTCCTGGATAAAATTCTTAAGAGGTATGTTTTTGCCATCTAATTCGTGTATACCTTGCACGAAATTTGATGTCGTGTAACTGGCATTCATGGTCTTTAAGAGGTCCACAGTAGCCTGGTCCGCCACTTCTTCAAGTTCTCTTAATTTTCTTAATTCTTGTACGCGCTCAAGTCTATGCATAAGCAAGAAGTTAATCGACTGAACTAGCTATGATAGATTTATAGTTAGTTCAGTGCAAATGGTCCGTTTACACTTACTTTAAATATTCGCGTTACGCTATCAACGTTATCGACAGTCACCAAAACAGCGAGAACAGGCAGATAATAGTGCGTGTATATTATCGACCCGTTCGGTAAGTAGGTCTTTACCAATTTCTTCGGCTTATCACGGGTTTCGTTTGTGATAGGTTTAGCCATAAATTTATAATAACGGAAGAAATGTCCAATTTTAGTATATAATAGAAATTCAAATATGATATATATATATATATATAATATTTAAATTTCTATTAATTAATCAAGCAGAACCTACGGAATCATAAATAAAACCAGGAAATCCCTAAGACTAATCAAGAAACAATAACCCTTATATTATTGACCTATATTTCTAACCTTCTTAGTATGTAAGATAATAAAAGTTTCCCTAAATAAAGAAAATCTATTCCTGGAAAAATAATAGGTCTTAGTTTTGATTAAAAAGCAAACCGAATTATCCCTCATCTAAGTAAATTTTGAACTATATTACCATGAAATATATTCTTTTATTGTTATTAATAATTATGTATATTATAAGTAATTTATAAGTATACTCTATCTAACTAACTAGGTTACGCAGTGGAAGGTATTCTGACATGCAATAAACGCAAAATATATATAATTTTGGAAAATATTCCATAATAAATTGAAAATGGGTTTATTATTTAAACAAAAATTGCGTAATTTAGCAGACTAAACCACGCTCTGCTACTATTTTGATAGGTAAAAACTACCCTTTGTAGTTTTTCCGGAGAAAATTTTTAGCTCCGAGCGCTCTTCTTGCTCGGGTGGACTTGTCGCCTACGTCCGTCACTAGCCGTCTCTTTACTTAGCGAAAGAGAGACTCGCGCACACTTACCCTGCCTATGCCCTTTTATTTCCAGATTCAAGCTTGATTGTAATGTTTATAATCAACGTTAATATGTCTCTGATAAAAATAACAGCTAATGTTAAAATGTTCTAACATAAATAAAAATAAAAAAAAAATTTGGAAATATATCAATAAATGATACTCGATATTTAAGATATATTTATAATTTTATGTGATTCCCGATAAAATATTTAGAATTGGTGTTCAGAAAAAGAAAAGTAAAGGCAAGAATAACTCAAATAAACTTTATTATAATTGAGAAAGCAATTGGTAGCAATGTTGTAGGGAGCTGGCGACTGAATGACAGCTCGGCGATTTTCTTCTAACTGTTGTTCTCCGTTGCGGTGAGCAACCATCACTGCATGGCTTTTGTCTTTTAGTTCTCGAACGTTGAGACTCCACAGGTACTCCCCCCTGAGTGACCTTCGTAGTAGACGAAGGGAACGATAGCCTTTTTCGCAGGACCATCGGAGTTGTTTTGGCTGAAGGGAAACTCTGCGACGCGGGAACAGTTGAAGGATGACCTGGAGGATTCTGTGGAAGGTCTTGGTCGTCTGTCACGGAAGCAGGCGGAGATGATTTGCGGTGTTGCTTGCTGATGTGGGCTGTTATCAGCCAGAGGTTCGTCTTGTGAGAGCTCGTCTGCTGGAGGCGGTGTAGGAGCAGCATGAAGAGTTTTCCCCGGTTCTTTGCCGGCGGAGTCGAGATAGGCGGGCTTGAGAGTGTCGGTTGAGACTGTTTTATCCGCGCCGTTGATCTTGATGACGTAGACCTCGTCGGTGACTCGTCGACAGACAGGAAAGGTACCTGTGTAAGGATCGAGGCTGAAGAGGTTTGCGTACAGAGTCGACTCTCTGAAAAACGTGTGTGCAGGTACTGAGGTCCTTGAACTGGAAGACACTGGGTTTTGAATGATGAGAGGCTGGCACAGGACGGAGACTCTTCATCAAATCGCAGAGCTTGACGAAGAAGGCTGGTTGGTCGGCTGGAATGCTGTGAGAGACGAAGAACTCTCCAGGCAGGCGGAGAGTTGTACCGTAGAGCATCTCAGCTGGAGAAGCCTCGAGATCCTCCTTGTAGCAGGTGCGCAAACCAAGAAGGATGATGGGCAAGCGATCTGGCCATGGAATCTCGCCCTCGCACATGAGCGCGGCTTTGAGTGTGCGGTGCAGTCGTTCTACCATGCCGTTGGCCTGCGGGTGATAAGGCGTGGTGTGGACGTGTTGCGCTCCTGACAGACGAGCCAATGCGTCGAAGAGTTGCGACTCGAATTGCGTGCCTTGGTCGGAGGTTATCTCCGTAGGGCAACCATAGTGAGAAATCCAGTTTTTAACCAGAGCGTTGGCTACAGTCTCGGCGGTGATGTTCGAGAGTGGTACAGCAACTGGCCACCTGGAAAACCTGTCGACGATAGTGAGGCACTAACGGAGATTACCGACTTGTGGAAGCACGATGAGGTCCACATGGATGTGCTCGAATCGATTGTCTGGCGAGTTGAAAGACTGGAGTGCGGCACGGTTGTGTCTGCTGACTTTGGCGCGCTTACAAGGGATGCAAGCGCGAGCCCAGTTGTAAGCGTCCTTCCTGAGATGCGGCCAGACAAATTTGGCAGCAAGGAGACGAACTGTTGCTCGAGGACTCGGATGCGCCGAAGAGTGACACACGTTGAAGGCTAGGCGACGCAGCGCAGGAGGTAAGTATGGCTTGACCATGTTGTCGGTAACGTTGCAAGCAACTTTGGCGCCGTCAAAGTCGAGAATCTGGAGCTCAAGGATGCCGCTCTCGAGGAGATATGAAAGCTCCTTGTCTTGCTCCTGTGCTGCTTCGATGTCGGAAGCGAGGAGGCCAGAAGGCATGCCGATGACGCAGGCACGCGAGAAGGTGTCGGCTACAATGTTGTCCTCGCCTTTGATATGATGGAATTCGACGTTGAATTGTAGCAGGTAGTCCAAGTGTGTCTGCTGACGAGTCGAGGCCTTGTGCGACGGTTGGCGGCACGTGTAGATCAGCGGCTTGTGATCGGTTCTCAGCTCGAACTCGCGTCCCTCCAAGTAGCGCTAGAAGTGCTGGACAGCTGCGTAGGCGGCGAGCAGTTCTCTGTCGTAAGTGCTGTATCGCCTCTCGGTGTCGGTGAGTTTCCGCGAGAAGAAACCCACTGGGTAATGGATTCCGTCGATGGAATGTTCAAGCGCAGCGCCCAGGGCTGTGTCAGAGGCGTCCGTGTACAGGACGAGTGGCGAGTCTGGAGCGAGGAAGGAATTGATTGCGGCGCTGCGCAGAGCTTGCCTGCTTGAAAGAAAGGCATCCCCTTGAGCAGCAGTCCAAATTTTGAGTTTGGCCGTCTTGCGTTTGGGGGCGCGCCGCAGAAGATAGTCCAACGGCACTTGCAGTTGTGCAGCGTTGGGAATGCAGCGCCTGTAGTAGTTTATCATGCTGAGGAAACTGCGTACTTCTTGATAAGTAGTTGGTCTAGGGATGCGCTCGATGGCATCGACCTTCCTTGGCGGAGGCTGAAAGCCGTTTTTCGACACTTTATAGTCCAGAAATATTATCTCTAGTTGAGCGATCTGGCACTTGTCGAGGTTGAGGGAGAGGCCCGCCGAGAAGAGCACCTGAAACAACTGACGCAAGTGCTGCAGATGCTCAGCATGGTCTTTGGAGATAATAATGTCGTCCAAGTAGCAGCGGATGAAAGACAGGTCACAGAGCAGAGAATCCATGAAGCGCTGGAACGTTTGAGCTGCGTTGCGAAAACCGAGCGGCATTGTCAAAAACTCAATGAGTCCGAACGGTGTAGTGACGGCTGTCTTTGCGATGTCCTCTTCTGCCATGGGAATCTGGTAAAACGCTTTTTCGAGGTCGACTACAGAGAACACGACGCTTCCAAAGCACTCGTGAAGTAGGTCTCCAATGACTGGCAAAGGATAGCGGTCTGGCTCGGTAATAGCGTTCATTCCACGATAGTCACCCGTGATTCGATAAACGCCGTTTCCTTTATGCCCAAGGTAGAGAGGGCTGGCCCATTGGCTAGAGGAACGCTTGGCGATACCACGGTCCATGAGCTCCTTGAAAGCCTATTTGGTCCCTCTCAGACGGTCACCGTGAAGAGGGCGCGTACGCTCGAAGACTGGCGGTCCTTTTATGTTGATGTGGTGCTTGACGATGGTGCCATTGAGAGTCGCCCGGCGATTGCTGGGCTTGGTGACGTTAGTGAACTCGATGAGCAGAGCGTCAAACTCCCTTCTAGAAGCGAGGCCACCGACGGGGTCGTGCAGAATTGCCACGGAGTGATGAGCGACCGCAGAGACTTGACCCTTGATGCTGAGCATCGTCGTTGTGTCGATGAGACGCATGTGTTGTAAGTCCACGAGCAAGCCTGCGTGTGCGAGGAAGTCAACTCCAATGATAGGACCTTGCACATTTGCGATTATGAATGACCACTTGAAATCCCTACGAAGGCCCAGGTTGAGTGAGATAACTGCACGGCCGTATATTGCGATGGATGACATGTTAGCTGCGGCAAGTTTGAGTGACTGCTCAACCAGGGGCTCCGTTGATTTGACTATTGCCGAGCGAGACAAAAGCGAAACGACGGAACCTGAATCGACAAGAAACGTTAGGCCGGAATTTCTGTCTTTAATGAGGAGGCGGTTTTCTTTCAGCAGAGAGTTGCCGTGTACCGCCTGGACTGACGGCAGCGAGTTTAGTTTTTTGGGAAGGTGCAAGGAGCCGAGCACTTGATCGCATCAGCCCCGAAGTGATGATGGTAGTAACAGTAGCCATTTTGCGGGGCGGGAGAATTAGCTCGGCTGTTGGGGCCACGGCTACGACTGCGACCATTGCCACGGTCGCGGCCAAACTGCTGCGAGTTGGACTGAGCTGTAACTGCCTCTAAGACCAACTTGGTTGTCGAGAGCAGCTGCGTCATAGTAGCACTGAGGTTTGACAACTCTCTTGCTAAAGGCGACTCGTTGCGATGCGGCGATGTTCCGCGCGAGCCCGAGAGATGGTTGAGCGCAGCCACAGAAGGTGGGACGGTGGCTGGGAGATCCATTATTTGGTCGGCCGCTTCAGCAAGTTCATCGAGCGTGACGTGCCTGAGAACGTGCAGGATTTTTTGCGAAGTCAGTGGCAGGAGGTCAAGCCATCTAACTCTGAGACCGGCTTCGTCGATGCTGTTGCCTGCGAGATTGAGCATGTGGCGCAGAAGCTGGGAGGGTTTGCGTCCGTCTATCGGCAGCGCGGTGAAAAGAGTGCGCAATCGCTGCTCTGCTGACTGAGCGAAACGATCGAGAATGTGCGCTTTCAGAAACTCGTACCTGCCTGTATCGGGGAGCGTGCCGAGCAACTCCTGGATCACCTCAGAGTCGAGCGAAGGGACGACGAGATCGTAGCGCTTCTGGTCAGCGCGTATATTGTTCCATGCAAACATGGATTCGATCTGAACGAACTACGCTTCTGGCGAAGACTTCCAGAACGGTGGTAGTTTGTAGGTGGTGGTGGCATTCATATTGCCAGCCTGTTGCAGCTGTTGTTGAAGCTGCTGGAGCAGTGCCTGCTGCTGCTGCTGCTGCTGCGGATCCTGATGCTGCTGAGCAAGACGGAGACGTTCGTCCTCTGTACGTTACTGCTCGCGCGCTTGTTCAGCTTGCTGCTCTGGCGTGAGTTGGCCGTTGTCGATGCCGTTGCCGCCTCCTGAACCAGCTCCGTTAGGCAGCATCGTTGTTGGCTCTGCGTCGAGTCGCAAGTATTTTTTTTGCGAAAGCGCGAGTGACGGGTCGTGTGTGCCGAACCGCCAGTATTGGAAGGCGAGAGTTTGAAGCTGGTTGGCCGGTACTGCGAGCGACCACGTTGAAAAAAAAATCTTTTTCCTTTTTCTTGAACGTCGAGGTCACCACTTCAGAATTCGTGTTCAGATAAAGAAAAGTAAAGGCAAGAATAACTCAAATAAACTTTATTATAATTGAGAAAGCAATTGGCAGCAATGTTGTAGGAAGCTGGCGACTGATCGCTCGGCGATTTTCTTCTAACTGTTGTTCTCCGTTGCCGTGAGCAAGCACCACTGCGTGGCTTTTGTCTTTTAGTTCTCGAACGTTGAGACACCACAAATAATTTCTCGATAAATCCAGCAATATATATGTATAACATTTACTTAATATTCGCAGACACAATTTATTATAGACATTTAGGTTAGATATCAAATAATCACTAATAACGATGTGTAATCAAACACCAAAATAAGTCAATAATAGTAATCAATAAAATAAAAGTTAACAGTACTATTAATCAGATGGATGATGATTCAGTCCGTATAAAGGCGTAAACCGCGATTACATGTATTGCACTCTGGTTTTCGTTCCGTTCCGTAATGTATCATGAAAGTTCCAGTTTTTCTTTTACGTATCCTATCCAATCTACGTAATGCAAGTTACAGAATCGAATATACCGTAATCACAGTTAAAACGGGAAAATATATGATGCTTTATGATATTTAGTGTCCATGCTGTGTTAATTTAACAATATTTTTCAATACTAATATGAGTAATAACAGATGCCATCCGATATAAAATACACTACACATACAGTGCAACGCGTATCCTTGTGGCTATCAACACGTGGTTAGCTAAGTAATGATAATTCGACTTTACCGGTGACCTTTTTATAGCTAACTAACGTGTAAAACATGCGCGAATTTATATTTAATGTAAGTTAGAATTTGATTATGATTTATGTATGAAATAATTTAACAACTGTTTTATAAGAGGGAGAAAAAGGAGCAGATATTAATTGTAGTAATAGTGATTTATACAAGAAAATACCTTATTTGCTGTTACACTTACTAGTTTAGTCCTTGATAAAATAGGTACAAGGGTCCTTATCAGAAAAATTCGTTCTTTTATGCAATTCTCTAAATTCTTTCAAAAAACTATTATAATTGGCAACGAACAATATTATGCACTTTTATATTTCTTTGATAGCAGCAATCGATAATTTAATAACAGTTTGAAGATAGATTGAATATGTAATAATATAAAATAACTATGAATGTTAGATATATAAAATATGTAAAATCAATTTTGTAGAAACTCGATAATTTGATTTTTTATATGTACGTACGATTGGTGCTTTCTTATTCGACTGGCTACATTCCAATTCGCGCTCTCCCACGCACTTTGCACCTGTCCCCACTTTCTTTCTACTTGCACTTTTAGTCTTTCTCTTTCTTTCTTTCATTCTTTATATTCTCTCTTGCTCTCATCATTCTACGTCATACATCAGAAATATCATAGGCCTGTCGCGAGTCACATGTGCAATGCTGAGCTTGCACTTTACAACTCGCGAAAGCCTCGACCTTGACGCTTACTATGTCTGTTAAATTTTATCATTGATCTAAAACTTATTCACTCAAAAAATTGCTTATTTAACGATAAAATTCAACAGACATATATTCTTACATAATAAAAGTGAAAATTGAAAAGATGTCACGTAACATTGACTAATGTTTGGAAATCAACTAGTTCAATGAGCCTCTCCACATCTTTTGCGTGTTTAGAAGCTGTAGAGCTGCTATGTTTTCCGCTCCGAATCGCAGTGTACGTTGGTCCAAAGTGAGTTACACTTCATTTTTACCCATGCAGTCTTCTCTGATAGCGATACCGTAAATGATGAGTGTAAACCGATGGTGTAAATTTGTGTCGACTTCCAACCATCCAATCATGATCTAATAATTTATTCTATAGTCTAAGTGCATTAAAATTGTTAAGGACCTTTGCAGCTATCATCCTCAGTGGCATTTTTGCTTTGTCATCTTTTGAAATCATCCATACCTTTGGATGAATGAAAAAAATTAGTAAATTAATTTTTTATTAAGTAATATAAATAAATATGATAATAAGACTTAATAAAATTTCAATTGATCAATTTTTATATTTACATTCACTTAAACGTTTTAAAAGTTTTCCAATTATTACATTTAGATTATAAAATGAAATGTGTCTTTTTGAGCCCTCGTTTTACTGCTTACGCATTTTTTTTGTAAAAAAAATGTGTAAGCAAAGTTGAGCGAGGAGCCCTTTGGATTTGACCAAAAAATGACTTTTCCGTAGATTCGGAGGTTAAGTTCTACATGTCAAAACATGACTTTCTACACCTATGATAAGTTCCTAACCGTCTCCTAAAAAAAGTCTGTCCGTATCACTTATATTCTGGTGAAATCCTTGAAAAACTAGCCTATCACGCGCCATATCTCGGCCGAATCAAGTGCTAAAGCGTATATCAACGTACGCACGTCTTCCTTGAAGGCCTCTCGAAGATCCTTTTCAAGCGATTTACGAAAAAATAATTTCCCGCAAATCTATGGCCATTTATACATGGCTTAACAGCATATAACAGTCAAAAACGTGTCTATCACGCCCCATATCTCGGCCGAATTATGTGTTGAAATGGATATGAATGTACATACGTCTTCTTAAAACTCCCTCGAAGATCCTTTTTGAGGGATGGTTGTTTTTAACGGGGTGTTATTAATGGCTCCGTGGTGGAACTATTTCTCTTGATAATAAAAATAATCGCGCCGATTTCTATAATTTCAAGATTATAATTTTATTTTTCAACGATTTTTGTAATAACGATTCATGCTCCACTTTGCTATTTAAACCTATTCATTCTTCCACACTTATAATAGATCCATCAACTCATTTCAGTATCGAAGTATTGTTATCTATGGAGCTGCCTAATGATTCTGTACCCTTTCCATTAGGACACATTTTGGCAACCGGGTTATGCATGGATACGCCACTTATGCATGAATACGCAGAATAAAAATATCAAGAATCTGTCATCACGCGCTATAGTTTAGCTGAATTAATTGCCAAATTATATGCCTGTATTTCTTTGAAGTCTTCGTGAAAGGGTCCGAAGCCAATTGCGATGTTATATAGTTAAACGAGCGCCCTATGCGAAAAGTAAAATTTTTCGCTTTTGCGATTTTTTATTATGCAGGCGAACTTTAATTTACAAATTTTTTAAAATGTTCTTATTTTAACATTTTTATTTTATTACTCTGATTGTAAATATATAAAACTTACGAATATATTGCTTCCTTGGAGAGGAAGTTTTGTTTTCGCTTTTTTTTTCAAATTTTTCGTTTTTTCGCTATAACTTTTTTGTTTTTGATACTCCACGTTTCGGAATTAATTTTTATGAAAGAGCTAAACTTTCTGCATGTCATCATTAAAGAATTTTAACATATTTTCTGCAGCAGAAATTATGGGAAGCCTACAAAGTCGTTTTTTTATGGAATCCGTATGTGTGTATGTGTGTGACAGTATTGTCAACTGGTATGGCTTTCCTATTCGATGGATTTCTATGAATCTTTGTTTTATGTTGTGAAATTTGTCCAGGTAGGTGGGAAAATAATTTTCAAGTAGATTTATCGAATAGAAAAAATATTATAGCTATTTTTCAAAAATTAAAAAATATAAGTATTATTTAAGCGTTTTTAGGTGTAAACTGTTGTAACTTTGGATGTATAATGAATTTCTTAACGTGTCAGGGCTCATTTTAAAGGTTATTAAAGCAGCTTCAAAATGAGCTGTTGCGCATCAAATTTAGACATAAGTAGCCTGAGTTATTTCATTTCTAAACAACCCGCCTTTTTAGGTGTGAGGTATGTGAATCATTGTCATGTGCAAAATGCTGTTAATTTGTTTTATTTTCGAATTTCTTAACGCTTGAGAACTTATTTTAAAGCTTATGTAAGTAGCTTTTAAATAAGTTGTTTCACGATGAATTTGCTAATATCTAGGCAGAATTGCACATTGCTAAATTATATTTTAGGTATGCAATTTTGTTGTTGTTGTTGTGATGATTGACTAGAATACATGTGCGGAAAAAAGATATGCGTTTTGTCTAACCCTTAAACACCCAAAACGCCACTACCGGTACACTGCTTTTCGACGGCCAATAACTAATACTATTCGCAACTAGAAAAAATTGAGACACAAATATTTTTATTGCTTAAGATCTCCTCTTTCCGGTGGTGCCAATGAATTTCTACAAAAAATTTATTAATTATTACAAAATGCGGTTTAAACAAGAAAAAACCTGATATTTGGTACCTATTTTTTTGTGATCGATTTTTCAAAGGTTCTCGCCAGTCTGTAATAAACCTGGGACCCCACTAACCGGTGGAATAAATGTCTAAACTTTGAGAATCCACGGTTCATAGAACGATTTTTTGTTTTCGTATTTTCAAAGTGGCGCCTTAACGGTAAAATTTTTATGAAAAGATTCATGAATTTTTTTATGAAAAAAATGCACTTTTCGAAAAAATTCTCAAGAGTAAAAAGTTCTTAGAATTAGCCTAGAAATACGCCTGAATTTTTCCGAAGCGTTTTGAGCAAATTTTTTAATTTTGCATGTAACCAAATTTTGCAAAATTAAAAAATTTTCTCCAAACGCTTCGGAAAAATTCACGCATATTTCTAGGCTAATTCTGAGAACTTTTTACTCTTGAGAATTTTTTCGAAAAGTGCATCTTTTTTATAAAAAAATTCATGAATGTTTTCATAAAAATTTTGCCGTTAAGGCGCCATTTTGAAAATACGAAAACAAAAAATCGATCTCTGAACCACGAATTCACAAAGTTTAGACATTTATTCCACCGGTTAGTGGGGTCCCAGGTTTATTACAGACTGGAGAACCTTTGAAAACTCGATCACAAAAAAAATAGGTACCAAAAATCAGGATTTTTTTTTGTTTAAACTGCATTTTGTAATAATTAATGAATTTTTTGGAGAAATTCATTCGCACTATCGGAAAGAGATCTTAAGCAATAAAAATGTATGTGTCTCAATTTTTCCTAGTTGCGAATAGTAATAGTTATTGGCCGTCGAAGAGGAGTGTACCGGTAGTGGCGTTTTGGGTGTTTAAGAGCTAAACATTTTGCCCGAGAGAAACTAAAAATATCTGGTACCTCCAAGGAAGCATTCCACCAGAGCAGTTGGCAGCGTATTTTATAATTCTAATTATAAATATTTAAAAGTGGAAATCAACATACTTGTTTTGGACCAAGAACAGATACAACTTCTTGAAGTCGTTGATTGTGGCTTTACAAAAATATTGATCAACAATTTTTATATATGCATATAAATGCGAGCAGCTAAGAAATTTATTTTAAAACTGTCTCGTCTCCAAACACCTGTAGCATACTCGCATGTCAGATTTATCTGAAAGGTATGTCTATGTGTGTTTGTGTGTGTGCGGGGGGGGGGGGGGGGGTAGTAAACAATTTGTTTGCAATGAAGTTAATAACTATTAACTTCTTTGTCAATATGAGTGCAATGTTTTCGATCAAAATGTTGATTACTGGTCACGGTGCGCCTAGGAGACAAAACAAAAAAATGATACGCTCAATTTTATTGTTGGTCCTTGTTTTTGGTGCTGAATGAAAACGTTTCATGAGGTAATTGACATTATTCCGTTGGCCCTTTTTTTAACGGCTTAACTCTTTTCAAATTCATCATTTTTTATTTTCTTACTATTTTTCTTTGAAATATTTACAAAGAAACTCTGCAAAAATAGTCAAAACAATATAGTACCATGATTGAGCGACGATAATGACAGAAATATTAGTTTGGTGATGAAATCAAAGGTACATATCACATAATTATTTAATATCGTATTATAAATTATTTTATTCAATGAATAACAATACACAACTTAAAAACAATATTAACGTCGATCAGAACATTTTATAATATAATATTTGCTTGATTTAACACTACATTCAATCATGGAAAATATCTGTTTATAAATGGGAGGTATTGTAAACAACTGTAGCCCTCATAAGATTGTCAAAATATTTTGCATTATCCTTTGATACTTTGTAGTTATTCCAAGTTGCTTTGAAATCACAATGCACAGTTTCCATTGCTTGTTCGGAAAAATACCCAAGACATAATAACTTTAGTACTAATAATAATCAAAATTATTCTAGTAAATAAAAAATTATAATGATAACCATGTATTTACCTTGCTGGCTGAATTCGCTACATGTTCAAAACTTATATAAATTTTCAGCGTTATTGAGATTTCCAATGACATGTAACTTCACTTGAAACTCTATAAAGTCTTTAAATTTAGGATCTAATGAAATAGAAAAACATCAATCGAATACTTTTTTAAATTTCCTCAATACATCAGCATATTTGCAGACACCCAAACACGATATTGAATCTAACATAACAATTGAATTCAAAAGTTTATTGCAGTTATTTCCTGCAAATGCAGGATGGTTTCCATGATTACAATTTCTGGATGCATTACACTTTTCAACCCATGCTAATGCAACACTTTTAAATTCAGCTAACTATTCTTTCCTTTCCATAGGGAGTGTTTCCAACTAAATTGCGTACACTCTCCTCTATAGAATACACTCCATTTGTTGATTTCCTAATTTTTCCTTCTCTGTAAACAAACGTTTTACAAGTTGGACACAGCACAGTAGGTAGTCTATCGTCTAACACGTCATAGCAACAAAGGTCCTTCACTTCTGCAACCAACCGTCCGGTAATATTAACCATCTTTGACTACTGACAACAAAATAAACATATCTTAACTCTGTTTCTTTCATAGTCGCAGCTTTTTCTATAATTTGGAACAATCATTCAAATACAATACAAAAAAAATTCTCTAAAAAAGCTTTACCGTCAACTTATGAAATTCAATAACTAATAATACATGCTTTCGTTTTGAGGATACTGGATAGAAAGAAAACTGTGAATTGGGTGCGGGAAGTGAGTTCATCCATCAATAGTAAACAATAACAACGCTCATTTCCTCTTGGTTAATACATTCTTTCGGCTGCGTAAGTATTTATATTCGTTAGAAAAAGGTTTCAATTTATTTTCTAAATTATATACGTCAGAAAAAGGGAAAATTTTACAGAAAAATTATTTCACGTCGTTAAAAAAAGGGCCAACTGGACAATTTGAATTATCTGTAAAACATCTTCATTTAGCACCAAAAACAAGGACCAGCAATAAAATTGAGAGTAATATCATTTTTTATTTAATTTCTCCTAGGGGCACCGTGTGGCAGAGTTATCAACAGTTGACAAAAATTGGAGATTCTT
The DNA here is from genome assembly GCA_035047105.1 of Galeopsomyia nigrocyanea. Lineage (NCBI taxonomy): Eukaryota > Metazoa > Arthropoda > Insecta > Hymenoptera > Eulophidae > Galeopsomyia > Galeopsomyia nigrocyanea. The sequence goes on from JAWWMK010008128.1 coordinate 17,049, forward strand.
TTTTGAAACGCGATATCTTGTGGTTATCAAAGATATAGGGACGACTTTTTTTTTAAGTACGCGGAGAAACGGGTCTTCTGATTTCTAAAATTTTCGTACCATTCGATTTCTCATCATTTTTTGCATGGAAACCTGTTATAGAAAATTAGTGCCCGCAATTAAGTTTGTCATAGCACTTGCCGAAAATCAACGCTACGCGTTTAGCTGCCCGCGTCCGCGCTGGCTAGTCGCCTGCTTGCTTCTCTAGCATTGACGTTCATGACAAAGAATTTTACCGAATAATAATTTGTGATGCTTCCTGTAAATATTATATCAATTCATTTGGCTGTGACTAATTATTTTCATTACTATCTGATTAAACAATATGCAAAATATATATATATATGCGATATTTTGAAAAAATGTGCGAAGTGTTTGAAACGATATAATTTATAATACGTAGAGGTCGGCACGAGTGTGGCTTAAAATGGTACAGAATGTGTCAAGAAAAGCACGGTTATAACGTATTTTGTTTCATGTGCTCGTTAAAAGAAAAAAATATAATGCGGGAAACGAAGAGGAAAAAATTTTATTCGTTTTCTACGAATTTGAAACACGGCAAAACGCCGCGTACAAAAATCATCCTACTACGCGACTTCACGAGCCCATCTTGTGCGTCGCGCAGCAGGCGTGCATAGACTATATCAACGAAGTGGACTTGACGATTCGCTGCAACACTTGCGGCACGCGCGACCATGTTTTTTGAAATAATCCCGTCGTTGAATTTTTAAATTAATATTTGAGAAAGAAATCACAGCAGACGTGCATAGACTGTATCAACGAAGTGAACTTGACCATTCGCTGCAACACTTGCGGCACGCGCAATGATGTTTTTTGAAATAATCCCGTCGTTGAATTTTTAAATTTATATTTGAGAAAGAAATTAGTCTTACCCAATGAAAATATACATAGGAAACCCAAACCTCTGCATTACGATCCCAATTCTATGACGAAAACGGAGCGAAAAGAGTTTATAAAGTGGTATCGAGACACAATAGCAACTGCTAACACTTACAATTACCAGAAAGAAATCGTAGAGTACTATCGAGATGACGTGAAAATTTCAAGACTCGCGTGTGTGGCTTTCCAAAAAAATCATGATGAGTATAGGAAAAGTTTGTCCGTTTAGCGAGGCTACGACGATCGCGAGCGCGTGTTCTTTAATTTACAGAAAAAATTTCATACAGCCCAAAACTATCGGAATCTTACCGCCGGGCGGTCATCGTCGTGCCGACCGACACTCTCAAAAATCAATAGAATGGGTAGCATGTTGCGAGTGCATATTCAATTGCGTCATCATTCATGCTGGTAGAACGCGCGAGTTCAGGATACCTGAAGGCTTCTTATTCGATGGCTTTTTACCGCCTACTGTACCCGAAGAGAAGGAAGATGTTTTTGAATTCGAGGACTGTTGGGCGCATGGATGTCCAAACTGTTTTGTCGAGCGTCGCGATGAAAAATTTTCCTACGGTCATTCATTCGACGAGGCTTACGAAAATACCGTGTAGAAAATTGAGAGAATGCGCGAGTGTGGTTACACCGTTCACGTTATCTGTGAATTCGACGAAATGAAAAGGGCGAGTCCCGAAATCGTTGAAGATATAAAAAATCATCCAATTATGAGCTCGATCACGCTCGATCCGCGCGCTTGCTTTACGGGCGGTAGAGCTGAAATTTTCGTTCCTTACTATAAAGTAGCTGAAAACGAGAAAATAAAGTACACGGATATTTGCTCGTTGTATCCGTACATTTGTAAGCGCGGAAAATTCCCCCTCGGGCATCCGAAAATTTACATCGGAGATTGTAAAAGACGGAAAATAGTAATAAACGGGAAACAAAGAAACGCACATCTGCTGGGCGCGCGCTAGAGAAAAAAAAGGGAAATGCAATAACCGAAACGTGTCTCAACTCGAGTTTCGGACTTTGAAAAGAAGAAAAAAGAGAAATGAGTCGAGACGACACGAATGAGTTTATGGCGGTCAACAGGCGCGTAGTTCATAATTGTCCGTAATAAAACCGCGCCGACACACCGGCGAGACAACGGTGTAAAACAAAGGACACATGTAGTCCAGATGGAATAAGTCTTCGACCTTTTTGCGTGCCTACCTGCGTAGTCGAGCGGCGATAGTTTTAAGATTTACAATTAAGCTTAGATTTAAAGGCGAAAGACAAATGTATTGCGAGATATTTTCTTCGACTATATGTACGACGAATAGTCACGACATGTTGCGAAGTATTTTAAATTTAATCTGTAGACTCATAAGCAAATGCGAGAAACTACATTATAAATATGCGTATACAGGTGTGTGTGTGTGTGTGTGTGTGTGTGTGTGTGTGTGTGCGTATGCAGGTGTGTGTACTAGGCCTAGTGTGTACGCTCGTATGATTTCAATTATTAATATGTAAAACGCCTGTGAGAGTGGAAAGAAAAGAAAGTCACTGCCGCCGGCCTTTGAATGCAAAACTTAGTCGTGAGGAAGTACTCATTGATATATATATAAATATATTTTCTTTTTTTTCCTTTTTGCTGTTGAGAGTTTCATGAGATTGAATTCATTTGCACTGTCGACGCTCAATCTGGCCGCGCATGGGTGCGGGTGCAGCAATGCACGCCCACAACCTTCAGCTCATTGCAGCTCGAATATTCTTTTATTCGAGGCTGCAAGACTCCACGATAGAGAAGCTTCTGCCTAGCGGGTCGACCTTGCGCAGCTCGGAAAATTTTCGAGGCTGCCAAGACCCCACGATGGAGAAGTCTTCTGCTTAGCGAGTCGACGTAATGAGCGTAAGAGCCACCAATCGGGTGGCCCCGAGGCACTCCAGCAATCGAGCGGTCAGATAGATGCGAGAACAGAGAGAGTAGCCGAAGAGGCGGAGGAAATTCGGAAAAGGCCCAAAGGGCGACGCCCAAAATTTGGCGGGGGCGAATAACGGTGGAAGGGAGAGAGGGAGAGAGAGGCTTGGAGGTGAGCAAGCAAGGGCGGCAGGGACAGACTTTTCCGAGCATTCTGACAGGCAAGACTTCCTTTCTGTTATATAGCGCGCGTCTCCTTGCAAATTTTGTAAAAGCCTAAAACTATTTACTATATACAGCGATACCATAAGACTTGACTTTTTGTATTGCGAATAATATAGCTCTTAAAGCTATTTCAAAATATTTAATTTAAGATAATTCAGCATTCAAAACTTATCTGTTTTTTTTTCTCAATAAATTTGTTCTCCAATATTTTACTCCTTAAACACAATTCTTTTCTTTGCATAAACAACCTCACCATAACAGAGATGAATATAATACACTGACCAGAGGTAACAGCAACACATTATATATTGTCGAAGGCTTGATAAAATGCAAAGTCTTGCCGCCTCGAAATTTAAGTATACCATTGCTACCGGTAAAAATGAACGGTCGCTTGTTGTTTGCGCTGTGCCGCAGCTGCTGCGCGGAGGAGCGAGTCGACGACTGTATTCACGAGGACATAAGCGAACAAGAATTTGAGAGTGTATGAATAGCCAATGAGTTGCGCAAAGCCATAGAGTTTGGTTATCGAATTACGTTATTTGGCAATACAATATGACGCAATACGGCGTTGGCGCCGGCGGTATATTCGTTGAATATATCAATGCATTTTTGAAAATTAAGCAAGAGTCTAGCGGTTGACCCGACTGGTGCAGATATAAAGATACGGAAAAAGACCGATACATACGCGAGTACGAGCGACGAGGGCATTCTATTGGATGAAGCAAAAATGGAAAAAATAGCGGTTTACGGGAAGTTGCAAAGCTATGTTTACATTCTTTTTGGGGAAAATTCGGACAACGAGCTAACTTAAAACAGATGCAAGTAGTAAAAACGAGACAGTCATTTTTGAAGCTTTTGACTGCACCCGATAAAGAAGTTTTCGGCGTTTTGCCAGTCAACGATCAAGTATTGTACGTTAATTGGCAGTATCACGAGGAATCGGTAAGCACAAGTCCTCATACAAATGTCTTAATCGCGGCGTATACGACAGCGCAAGCTCGGCTCAAGCTTTACGAGTATCTTGAACAATTAGGTAGCCGCATTCTATACTGCGATACTGATTCGTGTCAAAAATAACAAGGATAACGAGCAATACGAGCCGCCGCTGGATACTCTTCTCGGGGAAATGACTGACGATTTAAGCTGTCACGGCGACGGCACGTACATTGACACTTTTATATCGCATGCGCCAAAGTTTTACGCGTACCGGGCCATCTTACCCAATGGCGTGATGATAGAGGGTTGTAAAGTAAAAGAAGCGAGTCTCAATTATAGAATGATTAATTTTGACAGTATCAATTCGATGGTAAACGATACTTTTGAACAACGCAACGAGGACGAGGAGAATGAGGAGGAACGAGGCGTTATTCGGGTAGATTTTAATTCTATAGGGTGCACAGCGCAACACGACATTGTAACACCTGTAGCTGTAAAAAAATCTTGTGCTGTTTTTAAAAAACGACGATATGCATCGAAAAATTTGTCTCTTCCTTTCGGGTATAAAGAGCAAGCGGAGTGAAAAAAAAGAATATGTATGCAACTGATTTTTTTGTAATAATTAAATAAATGTATTTGTCACATAAATTTGTTTTTATTTTTTTCTCATCAATATCATCCCAGTTTATTGGATTTTTTTTAGTTGGACAAACCAACAAGCTCATCATGCGCGCGCTTGAAAATAAGCTGGTAGAGGCCGCGGAAACGAGCTGATCCCCCCCCCCCCCCCCCGGCCGAGTGGTGAGTCAGCTGGAACAGCACACGCGCCGCCACCGCCTCCGCCTCCGCTTATTACCCGATAGTAGATGGGCCCAGTAGTTTAGCTTATTTTCCTGATAACGCAACAACGTGCTACACCACGCATTTATCTTGCGAGGTAGGATTGACCGGTGATTGGCTAGTTGGTTTGGCAGAGATACACATTCCGAGTACAGTTATTCATATTCAAGAGAATGAGGCAAACTAAAATTTTATTTTGGACGAAGAAGAGAATTCGAGTCGACAACATTTCCACGCGGAGTATACGAGAGTGTTGAGCAGCTAGCGAATGAAATAAACAAAGTGAAAGACGTACGCCATTATCAGTTACTCGTACCGGCCGAATTTCAAACATGCCATTTTCTACATGCCAAAATGTACCTGCGAGTGCGAGCAGTCGCATTATATAAAATTTAACGAAAAAATCCGCCGGATATTCGGATTCGAGGACGCTGTTCGGAGACAAACTGAAACTTTTATTACTTCCGCTGTGGGCATGAGTTCGAAAGTAGCAAATAGGCTCGTAAGCTTGGCGCGCGCTATTCCGACGATCTAGTTTCTTATGGTCTTTACCGAATTCGGATACATATATTTGTTTATTCGGAAAAAATTACAAGGTAAAAATTACAGAATTCGAAACTTTGAATGACAAAAGTGTGTTACGAACTTCCAAAAATCCGATTTCTTTCAATACAATATTGTTTATTAACGTCTCAAGAATATGTGTGCCGATTTTTAGGTCTTAATGTTCATTAGAAAAAATTATAGAAACGATTTAGTGAAGCGAGGCTTGACAAAAGATGTCGTGGGCCGGCCGGGCGCGCTGCTGCTTCACTAAATCGCTTATATAATTTTTTCTAATGAATATTAAGACCTAAAAACCGACACACATATTCTTGAGACGTTAATAAACAATGTAGTGTTAAAAAAATTTGGATTTTTGGAAGTTCGTAACACACTTTTGTCATTCTGTAATTTTTTCTGAATAAACAAATATATGTATTCAATTTCCGTAAAGACCATAAGATACTAGACCGTGTAAAGAATATCTCCAAATTTTTCCGTTTTAATCTATCAATAACTCGTTCGTTACGAGCGAGTTGAGCGCAAGTAAATAATACTATTTCTTAGCGCTCGCCGGCATCCGTGTAACTGCGCCGAAAAAACACAGCCAGTACGCAAACTAAGAGTAGGCATCACGCATTAGTAAAGCGTAGCTACTACCATAGCATGGTGGCACTGGCTGTCTAACCTATCTTTCAGTGCAGTGTCACTTCACTTTAAGCGCGTACGATAATAGGAAATTCAACATGTCTCACTACATTCAATACTACGAAGACCAAGTGGGGGAAGGAAGAGGAGTGAGGCACGTGTTTAGTGGTGCTAATTACCAATGCGGCTCAGGTATTGGAAGTTTTTTGGGATCTATTTTTCGAAAAATTGTACCGTACATAGCCAAAAGCTGTTGGTAAGGAAGCTGTGCGAACAGGGCTCAATGTTTTTGACGACGTGGCGAATAACGGCGCCAATTTCAAAGAATCATTCAACGCCCGTATGTGCGAATCGGGCAATAACCTCGGAAGAAACGCAGTTAATAAGCTTTCAGAAATGATGGATGGCGGCGGTGGATATAAAGCTGTTTTCACCCGAAACAATCGTCAGTCAAAAAAGAGCCGTCTATCGACGAAGAAGTCAACGGGCAAGAAGAAAAGTACTCGTAAAAACAGTGGTGCTGGTGTGAAAAAAAAGTCCAGTGCAAGCAGCAGCAGCAGCAGCAAGGGAAACAAGAAAAAAGCAGCCGTTAGAAGCGTGACCGATATTTTTGGACCGTATTGAGCGCTATCGCGTACCTACATGCATGCAGTGACGAGGGAATGAAGAGCTAGCTGGATCTCTTCACTGTCCCTCTCACACAAACATCCATAGAAAATAGCTCGTTCCTATACTACAAGCTCGTATCGACTTTTACCGGCGAGAGTGATTCGTCCCTGGAATTTATAATTCCAAGCTCAACGGAACATTATATCGATCTGGTGCATACGATGCTTCATCTATCCGTATAAATTCCAGCCTCAGCGACTATGGGCGAAAATGCTAAAGTTGCTCCAGTCAATAATTTTATTCACTCGCTTTTCGAGCAGATTGATATTTTTTTCAACAACAAGCTCATATTTCCACCGAATAACCAATATCCATACAGAGCTTACATCGAAACTGCGATGAATTACGCTACACCTGCAGTGCGATCTCATTTAACGACGGCCTTGTGGTATCCCGACACAGCAGGCGGCATGGAAGCATCTCCCGCTATCGGAGCAGAAGACGATGGCGCTAATCGAGGTCTGTTAAAAAGACAAAGTTTTACAGCTAACGGAAAAACTGTCGATATGGTCGGCCACTTACACTGTGACATTTTCAATCAGCCGAAATTTTTAATAAACGGCATTGAAATGCGCTTGAGATTAGTTCGCAGTCAAGACGCTTTCGCTCTCATGGATTTTTCGCTAGCAGGCACGTTTAACGTTCACATCAAAGAAGCAACACTCATCGTGCGACGAGCAAAAATTAGCCCAGGTATCCTGCTGGCTCATACTGCCGCTCTAGCCAAGGTGACGGCAAAGTATCTGATCACGAGAGTCGAGGTCAAATCTTTCACTATGCATAGCGGAGTCATCGGGGATACTCTTGGCAAAGTTATTTTGGGCCAACTACCAAAACGAATAATTTAAGGCTTCGTTAGGAACCGCGCGTTCAACGGCAACCGTCAGTTGAATCCATTCTATTTTCAACATTTATCCATCAATTTTCTCTCTTTATGGGTTGATGGCATACGATACCCAGGAAAGCCTTTACAGCCTCGCTTTACAGGAAATAATCCAATGTACGTGGAAGCATATCATTCTCTTTTTTCCGGTAGTGGCATTTTTTACCTCAACGAAGGCATCGAAATTAGCCGTGAAACGTATCCTAACGGCTACTGTTTGTTCTGCTTTGATCTAAGTCCCGATATGAGCGCACATTTTTCATCTCATTGGAGCCTCGTCAAGTTCGGCTGTTTGCGCATTGAAGTACGATTTGCAGAAGCCCTCACAGAGACAATTAACTGCATTGTATACACAGAATTTGACAACATTCTAGAAATCGATTCCAACAGACAAGTTATAACGGACTACAGTGCCTAAAAGTAAAAAGGGGGAAGAAATTTAACAGCTCGGGTGAGGGATAGTACCTTGTAAGTTTGACATTACTAGCACCGTAATTCAATTTGTCCATCAACATCGCACGAAGCAACGTCTATTTTTCTTGTCTCTACAACGTAAAAAATTTACAGACATAGAAATGGATTTTGTGGTAGATATTCAAGGATTAAAGGATAAAAATAACAAATTTATCCCAAAAGAAGTTGCATTTATTTCTCTGCAAGGCAATATCAGCGGTCATTGGCTGATTCTACCGCCTCACGAGTTTGATGAGTTACGCAGTGACCTCAAGACGACAAACGACTACGTCTCATCGCGTATGCACGGAGTGCAGTGGTTCGACGGAGAAATTTCGATGCGAAAATTGAAACTTAATTGCTATAACATTGCCAGACGTGCTAATAGAATTTACGTCAGAGACTACGAAAAAGCTCGTTTTCTTCAACTATTAATGTCTCGTCCCATCACCAACTTGGAAGAATATGATACGCTCAGCTGTTCTGATTTAGAGCGAAGATTCCCGTGCGAACAACTCTGTTGCTTTCACTTTTTCGACGAAAATCCACCGAGAAGGCATTATTGCGCTTTACGATGAGCGCATTTAATTAAAAGCCGGTTCCAATCTATTTTACCGGTGGAACAAGATTCTAAATCAACGAAAACTACTAGTGAGATTTACTACAATTCTCTTAATAGACAGTTATTTCAGAAAAAACTCGCACTAGGTTTCAGGACGACGGTGCACAGCAACGGTGTGTACGATTGCGAAGGCGGCCACAGCAGCGCAAGTAATAGCGATAGCGACGTTACAAATTGTGAAATAATTTCTGACTTGGAGGAAGATAAGTTAACTGCAGAAGAAACAAAAGAAAATGAGCACCAACGAGATAATAAGAGCATTGGAGGGACTCAACACGACGACGATAGGAGTTTATGCGGCTGATCGAATTCCTAGAACGATGAATGCACCAGCGGTGATAGTATGTAACACATACGACTATACAAGGCTTGGGACACATTGGATAGCAAGTTTCATAAATAAAAACAAAGAAAGCGTGTATTTCGACTCTTATGGGTATCCGCTTATCTCAAAATTTCTGAGCGATTGCCTTCGACGTAATTGTAAAAAATTCACTTGGAATCGTAAAAAACTACAAAGCGACGATTCAATCTGTTGCGGCCAGTATACGATTATGTTTTTACATTACATGTGCCGTGGCGTAAATTTATCAAAATTTTGTATTTTATTCTCCGACGATACTAACAAGGAGGCCGCCCCAGGTGTACCTCACCGATTTTGCTTATTTTGTGATATATTGTAATACATCAAAAAATATTTGACACGTGTTTTTTTATACGTGCCCATACTCACGTTTATGGGGACCAGCCAGTGTTTCAGGTCCAAAAAATCGATTTTTTTTAAATCTTCTTTTCTTTTAGTAAATTCCCCGTAGAATAACATGCCGTCGACCGTTTTCAAAAATTCGTATCCGTTCAAAAGTTATACGCGATATTCCAAAACACTTTATTACACTGTTTTTCGTAAATTTTCGATATTCCAATTTTTTTACGTATTAATTTTTTTTTTTTGACAAATAGCTACTGTAGCATTTAAGAATTCGTTGGAAACGACTTTTTCATGAATATATTTGAATATCACGTTTAACAATAAATCAGTATCATGACGAGAAAAACGTTTTATTAAGCGTTATTTTTTTAAACAATTGGACGTTCTTGATGTGACTGTTGGTTAACTTGACTCACCTGTTGCTCGGGTGAAAGCTCTGACATTTGAATGTCTGACATTGCTTTGTACGCATGTATATATATATATGTACATGGGTGATTTCACGTCAACTCGCAGAGTCAAAATTTTTTTCTTTTTTTTATAGTGCCAATCGGTGCTATAACTCTT
>JAWWMK010008139.1:9280-26970 GCA_035047105.1 Galeopsomyia nigrocyanea
CCCCCCCCCCCCCCCCCCCCCCCCGACTTCCACGCCTGAGAAATCTTGTGCGCGCGCGCGGCGACGACGACGACGATGAAGCAATCGAGAAAATTACAGGTGCGCGAGCTTGCGGGTAAATAGCACACTCGTAATTGCTCGCACGGATTTATTTTTGATTCTGCTATATTCACTCCCTAGCCAGTTTCGGATTAACCTTGGCTTTCTTTCAGTACTTTCTCGGCTGTCATCGCTCGCGCATGACGAGTTTTCCAAGCGCCGCGAGTTATTTCGCGCTGCTGGCATGGAAAATGATATAATGAAATTCCTACAGAGCAGCTGGAATGTTTAATTAACGAAACGATCGTGTATTGAGGAGAAATCTCTCTCTCTCTCTCTCTCTCTCTCTCTCTCTCTCTCTCTCTCTCTCTCTCTCTCGACTGTATATAGCGCTCGCCTGTCCTACTACCTCCCAATTAATTCGGATTTTCGCCCGCTTTTCCAACTCGACGCAGCGACGGCGGCGGCGACAGTCACTGACTAAGAAAGCTCGCGCGAGAGCGCTAACATTCCTGCAGGAATCTGCACGTCTGCTATTCGCTGTATATATATTTAAGGTTTAATTCCGCGCGACGTGGCAACAGCAGCGCGGTATTCGCGCGCGCGCGCGTTTCGTCGTAAAGCTTTTCAGCGTGCAGGCGCTCGATTGAGAACGGCGAATTCTCGACGTTCCCCTTTTCCTCCTTCTACCGAGGAATTTCTCAAATGAATCCAATTCTCTATCGGACGCTTCCTCTCTCTCTCTCTCTCTCTCTCTCTCTTTCTCTCTCTCTCTCTCTCTCTTGCAAGCTGCTGCTATTTTCGTTTCACTCTCTCTCTCTCTCTCTCTCCCTCTCCTCAGGTTTTCTTTTCTTTGTCGCATATATACCTTGCTACCAAAATAAAAAGAAACATTGGACACGTGCACGATTTACGAAAAAGCTGCGCGCGATCGAAAACTCTTGCATTGATCACAAGTCGATGAAAATTCGGCGAGAGACCAATCGAATAATTGATTGGAAGAATCGAGAAAAGCTGAGAAAATTGGTATTTTCGAGAAGTAATTCTCAATAAGGTGTTAATGAAGTAGTAATGATCGGAACGAGTCTGGTAAATTCGGCTTCGACGGGGATGAGAGAGAGAGAGAGAGAGAGAGAGAGAGAGAGAGAGAGAGAGAGAGAGAGAGAGAGAGAGAGAGACAATGGGAGCGCTAAAGTGGAAGAATCGAAATAAAAGAGAAGTTTCACGTTCGCCTAGCTCAGGACTTTTTTTCTTCACTTTCTTACATAACAGCTTCCTCGCCTCTTCGTCGGGATCATTGTAGCCGATCAACGCGTCCCGAGAAGCCCTATCCTCGCAAGCGAGAAAAACTCTTTTTTGCGCTTTCTTTCTCTCTCGACTCGTCTCTCGCTGCTGCTGCATATATCGTCGTACTTCTCTATACGTAACCGGCATCGTCTTTATCTTCTTCTTTTTCTCTGCGAGAGCACGTTGTCTGTCATTCATTGCGTAATAAAAGTGCGCAAATGTTGTGTCTTTTTTTTTCATCTCTTGTATAAGTGGTCGAGGGGTTGACGTCCTGCTGCTCTCGAGTGAAATCGTATCGGCGCGCGGGTGTACGCAGCTTCTTCTTTTTCCGCGCTTATATGAGATAGATCGCAGAGGTCCGATTGGCCAGGCGACTACTATAATACTCGATAATTAGCCGCCGCGGCTGAGTAAGCGCTTATTGGATACTCGTCCTTTCCTTAACTCTCCTTTTCTCTTCTTTTTTTTTCTTCGCCACCGATTACACGGCTTAATGAGGCGAAATTGATATTAGATTTATTATTCGTTCTCGACGGCGACGGCCTATATAGCTGCGCGATTTTTATGGGCTTATTTTACTGGGATTTTCAGCGCTCGTAAATTTTATCGCCACCACTTAAACTTCCTCTCGCATCTTCGCGGATTTTCCTTTTTCAATCGCGCAGCCCATTCGAACATGAGTATTGAATAATACCCGCGCGCAAGCGACTATAATATGTATTTTCCACGCTGGACTAGAAAAAAAAAGAACATTGAAGCGTATAAAGATACTCTCGTATATAGGTTTTTTTTCTTTTATTTTTAGAATCGAAAGGGAAGTGTATTATAGATATCAGGTATACTATCTCTACAGAAAGAAGCGTTGAAGCTGTAACGAAAAGAAAACTTGCCGAGACACTTTCTCTCCGGACAGGGAGGAAGGTTGTTTCTTCGATAAGAGGCCAACTATCGGTTATATACACGTGTCAGAGGTATTTCAATTTTCCCGATTGCTGCACAGAACTGCTGTTGCGGCTCGTTTCTTTCTCGTGGGTCAGAGGTCTATAAACTTCGGGCCGAGCGAAAAGCTCTATATAACGTGATGTCTGTCATGACAACGTACACGTGGAACAGAGGCCGAAGTAACTCGGCCGGGATGCCGCTGGCCGCGGAAGAGAATCGATATATCGACGTGTACGCGCACACCTGATGATATAAATAGAGGAGAACGAGAGAGAGACAGAGAGAGAGAGAGAGAGGGTCTACGCGAGGTACAGATATAGATAGAGAGAAATCGCCAATGTTCGCGTGCTCTCTCTCTCTCTCTTCTTGCGAATTTGCGCGGGCGAACGCGATAAACGAATTGCTTCCTCATTTGCCTCATCGAGATTGCTTTAACGTATAGCGCGAGCGAGTGCCACGGTTTAATGCCGTTTTCCCGCGGCTAATTCGCGAGAGATGTCCATCAACGAGCTATAGCCGTACATGTGTACGGTCAATGCCGCTAGAAATCTATTCCTGCCAAGCTGATCGATAATTTTCAATTTTCCACGCCTTTTTCATTCTTCGGACTTCCAATGCCGCGCGATGAACGAGCCTTTTAATATTCCGCCTGCAGTGTTTCATATGGATATGAATATTTTCATTTGGACACATTGGAATTGGAATGAAAATCCCATTGCCGCGCGCGCGCTCGCGGCATCGATGGAAAAACGAACTGTGGAATTGAAAATGATTGGCTAAAAAAAAGAAGAGAGCAGCTGGATGGTGAATTTCTAATTTTCTCTCTTTTTTTTGGGAGGGGGAGATAAAAAGCGAAAGAGTTTCAACGTTGAAAAATATCCATTAATACTCTTTTGAAAGGCGCGATTGTCGTGCCCGAGTAAATGAAAAAATAAAAGGAGAAGCGAGAGAGCGAAGTAAAAATCGACAATAGCCTCTTAAAGAGTAAATCTCGGACTAGAGAGTATAGAGGAGGGTAAAGAGAAGAGGCAGATATCCAGAGGCTCTCCACTCGGACGGTGAGAGAGCGAGAGATAGGATTTTGGTATTATCGTGGCTCACTTGGTCCTCGAGCGGACTCTCGAGCGGTCGGATAAGCGAGAGCCGACGCTCGACTGCTACTACTACTACTACTCGCTCCAAATCCGCCAGTCCACCGAGAGCGATATATTGAAATTGGCCGGAACATTTTTGAGTGGACGCAGACGCTTTGCTCGATATCACACGGTATCCTCTCGCCAACAAACTTTCAACATTGTCTTTCTATCTCTTTGCGTGGAAATTTTCTTACCGCGCAACTTTCTGAGTTTATTTCTTTCCTTCGTCGCGATGTCTCCTCCGGTACACGTCAAATTTGCAAGAATCGTTCTTTTACGATTCTTCCATTTTCAAATGTAAAAGCGTGTTTCTTTTGTTTCCAGTACGAAACAAGGTATATATATATTTTTTTTCATTGTATCGATCGTTCTATAATACATCTCGAGACAGAATATTATCTACATTAATACAGCTATTCTGCACTGGCAGTGCTTTCCGAGTAATCCGAAGGTAGAGTTCGTTGTAGATTCCAATCTGAGTAGGCTATGCCCTCCTACTGTTTAATGCGAGTTATTATGGTACCTCCATACATATATATCCCTCGCTATAAATATAGTATATACACTAACGCGTTTAATGCACATTCTCCAAACGCTTTTGTACATAAAACGGATCGAAACGATTGCTGATAATTATCAAAGAAATTTATCGATCAACAGGATTCTCACTTTGCGATGCGTTATAAAATCAGTGTGGAATAGCTGATGTAGTATATACTGTTATTGCGCACTTTTACGACGCCAATATCGCGTCACACACGGCAACACGCAGCGCAGAGAGAGAGAGAGAGAGAGAGAGAGAGAGAGAGAGAGAGAGAGAGAGAGAGAGAGAGCAGAGCGAGTCTCTGATTGAAACGTATATATCATCATCGATCGAATAAAAAGCAGCGAAATTTCGATGTATACACCAGCGTGGAAAATCGCCAATGAACGTCATAAATTTGGCGCTCTCGGCAATTAAGCGCGGCCGAGAGGAGGCACAGGGCGAGCACGACTGAGGCAGTAAATTATCGAAAAAAACAACTTAACAGCACGTGTTTCGCATCGCTTCGGCGGCTGTTACGAGCAGTGTATAGGGAGAACAACTGCTAGCAGCCAGAGAAAGAGAGAGAAAGAGAGAGAAAAAGTGCGCGCAAATCAAATCGCTGCTGCTGCTACTGCTGTTGTAAGTACATGCCTTTAATTACGCAAATAAACGCGTGCGCGCGCGAGGCATTCGACACGCTCCAAATTTACGGCAGTTCTCTGTACGCCACGCGGGCGTCTACCTATTTTAGCAAGTTTGCTGGAAAAAGCTTGATCGATATAAGCGACATGTACTGCTTTTAGTTTCTTCATGCGCGGTCACCTAAATCTCTGCTCTTATTTCATTTCTAACAAGCAAACTTTTGCGTATAGTATTTGACCGAATGATTTATAACCGAGATTCAACAAAACCCGATAAAATGTCAACAGACATCAAACTTTTGGTAGACTGATTTTACAAGGGGGAAAAAAATACGCCGAGCATTCGTATAACGAAGATGATGTATCGAGATTGTTCAACTTTCCGAACTGTGCGTTCTCGCATTTAATACAGTATACGTGTTTGTGTTCCGTGCGACTGCAGCGGAATCACGCCCGCACGGTCAGAGAAAGAGAGAGAGAGAGAGCGCATAGCAGCTGAAAAAAAACATCGTGCGTTTTCGCTTTTACAATCCACAGCTACGTCGATTGGAATGCCGATTTTGTTCAGCTCCATACCGTTTGTTTGCGAGTCTATTGAGAGTTCTGTTTGCTTCGCGATTGCTGTCCATGCGTATAGAATTTTTTGAAGAGTTATTTCAACACAAACTGTTCGTTCTTAATGAAATAATCCATTAAATTTAGGAAATGCTAAGATAATAAATCTGCCGAAACGTCGAGTAATCGGATTCGAACGAGCGAAAAATCTATCAAGTTATAGCAAACACCGACTACCTCGTTTGGGAGCAACAATTTCGCAAGATCGACCATCAATATCTCGTAGTACACTGCATGCATAGATGGTAAGAGAGGGAATAGGGCGCGAGCCAAGTCGTTTTTCATTAAGAGGCCCGGCAGCGACGATAAACAAGCCGGCAGCAGCAGCAGCAGCGCGCTGCAACGTCGGGACAAGTTAAACACTTAATTGCGACGTGCGCCTACTCCTCCAGCAGCAGCAGCCGCGAGACTGTTCTGTCGATCGTCTGTCGGGCCATTCGAATCGAAAAATTGATAGACGCCGCGAAGCGCCGGCGCGACGCTGAAACGCAATTATTCCGTGAACAGCCTTGCCGTATGTGTGTGTGTGTGTGTGTGTGTGTGTGTGTGTGTGTGTGTGTATGTGTGTGTGTATATACGTGCATATATGCGACGCAGGCTCGACGAGAGCAGACCGGAAATAACGAGACTCCGAATCGAGTTGTTGAGCTGCAGCGCTCTATGGAACGACGACAAAAAAAAAGTTCAAATATGCGCTTATTGCCGCTCTTTCGACCCTCGTGTGGCCTGCAGCTCGAAGAATAAATAAAAAAAAATATATAAAGCGACTCGAATACCATATATCGCCAGCAGTGGTCTGTCAATGGTTTATCGGCTTTTGTGCGACCAATCAACCGTAAATTCATCGCTTAAATTTTCATTGCGCATTAGTCGCGTATATAACAGCGATAGTTGTCATATTAAATGATTCAATTAATTCGATCGTAATTGTGTATGTGTATATTTCGAATGCTCGCTTGCGCTGGCAATGTATATATACGTACTCCAAGCTGGTTTTCGAGCGTAGTTGATTATGATATTAGACTAATAATTTTAACTGCCGAGCAAACAAACAATCAAGTAACAAGCGAACCGCAAGCTCCCGCGGGGTATGAATTTTAATGAAGCGAGAGAGCGCACGAGTGTTGTTTTCTGGCGCTCGATAATAACATAGAGGGATGCACGCGTTGCAGTATATAGACGCTCTTGAAATTTCATGCAGGCGCGCGCTTGACTATAATGTTTTCGCAGTGTAGTCGAAATAACGCCGAAAACATGTGTCTTGCAAATTTCGACGTGTCGTGTGTTGTTGCAATGTTAGCAATGATAATTCAATCGATGTTTATTACCTCTGACAATTATAATTAATCACTAGATTTGCAAGATTAAGCATCAGTTAAGAGCTGTAATGCGAATTGCTTCGATCGGTATCGCATCTCGAGGCATTTGAAAGCGCGTGCGGTAATTAAGAGAGGACAATGCTTAATTTTACAACTGATGTTTGCCTAATGATTCGAAAATTAATATCCATTAAGTTTTATGAAAGCACTCGAAGGCGCAGGCACGAAGGAGTTGCGGTAACTCGATAGATGGATGGACCGCGCCGAGAGAGAGAGAGAGAGACGCAATAAAAAATTTAATTACTCATCGCCACGAGCATTGAATCGGATTACATCACGAGCATTGTCGTCGTCGTCGGCGGCAGTGGCGGCGGCATCGAATCAAACAAGCCGTCGTTAGCATACGCGACGGTGGCTGCGGCGAGAGGTCATGAGAAGAAAGTGGCTACTGTGACGCAATCGCAATTGGAAGCTATTAAAATTACTGAACGTCAAATAGCGTTACAGCTCTATTTTATGATTATAGGCTATTTTTTAAATTCTTCTCTCACGAAAGTGCGCCTAGTTTAAAAATAGCTAGTAGGACGACTCAATCAAGAACGAACATAAGGGAGGAGCAGCTATATGTTTGCGCGGTGAAAATCGCACGATAAATCAGGAAAAGAATTCTCGCAGTGCATTATCGCTGACAAGGATCGCCTACTTATCTGGTTATTGATTATCTTCATCCGAGAGCTCGAGAGCGGGGAGAGTAGCGAGGAGAGACAGCCGCGCTTTATTACCGCGAACAACACAGCGACAAGTCTGCCGTAGTAAAGGAGTGGCCATACCTGCGACTCGAAGAGGACAATACACTCGCGCCTATGGGAAGTTTTCTCTCGGCTTATCTGCGGCAGCATTTTTATCGAGTCTGTCTGTCTGCCCGTCTGTCTTGTGTACCTGTTTACAGCCACGCCGACGACGTCTTGTGCAGCTCTCTCGATTACAGGACCATCGCGTGGTGTCTACAGCCGCTGCTTCGGAGTTGGCTTCTCGCTTTGTGTAGTTTGCTTACGCAAACAAACTCGTCGAGAGCAAACCACCCGGAGGAAGCTGAGCCCCGAGAGTGCCCAACGCGCGCATCGCACACTTTGTGTACGTGTATGCACAGTCGGAATTCGCGCGAGAAATTAACGCCTGCAGACACACAGCAGAGTTGAGCTTACCACCATGGATTTTACCGCGCGCCAACTAATGGCTTTTGCTCGCTCTCTGCTTCTCTGTGTGTGTGTGTGTCTCACGCCGTTACTACAGAGAATGTAGCTATACACTCTCTATTTCGTTTCCATACGACCATCGATCGCAAATATTTTCAAGTCATCGCCTTGCAAAAACACCAATTACCGAGCTGCTATATCTCGACGCTGTCAAACGATTTATTCACTCCGTCGACTCTATAAATATCCGAAAACTGTTACGATAGTCCTCGACGGGCGCTTGAAAGAGGAATAAGAAAAGAATTTTAGTATAGTGTGAAAAATGAATGGTATACCAAATGCCCAAACGCGCGTTGAATATTCGAAAAAAAAAAAAAAAAAACACATCAGCAGCTTGTCTATCGGGGCGTCGCCGCCTGTAACCAAGTCCGCATGTCTGTTGAAAGGAGGAAACAAAGTGACGAAGGAGCGAGTATAACAAAGTGCATATATGTATATATGTGCTCGCGAGGTATAAAGAGAAGAGGTGCAACGGCGCGTGAGAGAGAATAAATAGTGAATCGAAGAATAGGCGCCGAGCAGCAGCAGCAGCAGCCCCCGGAAGTTTTTGCGACAGCTGCGCGGCGATGAGTTCGGTGGAGATTGTCGCGAATATATCATCGATCACGATCTTCGATATATATATAATGTTTCAATGTGTGCCACACCGAACACAGACGAAACCTCTTTCCAAGTTTCTTTGTATATTTTACAGCAATGTCGAGTTCGCGTTGGAATACCGGTTTCTCCGCACTCGTGAAGTATTTGGCATGTAACAGAGGACACGCTCATCAATGAAGACGCGCGCGTCACGAGAGAGAAGAGTTAGCCGGCAATTTTTCGCTCGTTCAAGCGTATACGCGAGAGAGTAGGTATAAGCCCTGTGGCCGCAGGGTCTTCATTAATATTCCGGTCTTGGCGTGGCGACTACGACGACGACGACGACGACGACGAGGAGGAGGACGACGACGAGCTCCTCGGCAACTCGTTACATGCTCACGTGCAATCGGATACGTCGTCACCACTCTCACTCTTGCGGCTTATTCGGCCGAGAGTCGAGACCTCCTCGGTAACGCGATCGTTTGGCCCGTTTAAAGGGCATTTGCCAGCGCGACTACGACTTTTATACGTGACACACGAAGTCTAGCCGCGCGCGAGATCCTCTCTCTTTTTTTGTTTCTTTTTTATCGATCTTCACCTGCTTTTATACGGCTATTTAGCGTAGGATTTGACTTAGGAAAAAAGATTTATATTTAATTGCGAGAGAATGGCTATCCAGTGGAATTTTCATGGTATACATATATTGAATCTATGCAGGCAGTCATTCTTTGGAGGCTACACAATGGGGAGAGAATGAACCGTAAGTTACTATACACACCGCAGCAAACATTCAATGGCACTTATAGCTGTGTCTCAGCGGCAGTCACTTAAAAATCACCACGATACACACACACACACACATACACACAAATATATGGCGCGCTCAAATCGGACACAATCGAGCCTTGACAAAGGGAACCCTAAATATGCCTTCACACTGTGTCGAAGAAGAAAAGGAGCTCTTCAGATAAAAACACACGACAGCACACTGCACCTATATATACTATATAGATTCCCCATACGAATTTTCGAACCCGCAGCAGTCATTGGGTCCCCCGAGAGAGCGAGAAAGAGAAAAACCGAAGGGTCCTGGAATTTATCTCCGAAAAAAGCTGCTTTTCTGCACTCACACGCCAAGTCGAGAGAGAGAGAGAGAAAAAAACGACGACGACGATCAGCCCGCATTGTCACCGTTGCGCATCCGATGCAGCGGCAGCAGCACTCGAGCACACGTATACCTGAGAGCGTAGCCGACCTATACCTATATCTAACCTCGGAGAATGGCCCAGAAGGGTGTCTCGGAAACGAAAGAGAGAAAAAAGGACAGCACAGGTAAGGATGCACTCTTCTCTCGAATTTGTGCGGAAAACCGAGGGATTAGAGAATGTTGTGCAAACAAAACGGCACTCGGTAATTTATGAAGTGGCAGGGACCTCCTTATATAACGGCCTCGTTTTTTTTTCTTCGTTTTCGCGACGCTACGTGAAATTCCGATGTTCCGAAGGCTATGAGGAAACTTTTCATAATGGAGCGAGAAATCGAGCGTCTAAATTTCGTGAAAATATCTTATTTTATTTTATTTTTCTTTTTCAACGATTCGATATCAGATAAATACCGTTAGCGCGCGAACATAGGAAGTTTGTGTGTGTGTGTGTGTGTGTGTGGAATGAATAAATTAAAAGCCAATCAAGCACGATCGAATGGGCAAAAAGGCCGTGGCGTGGCGCCGCATATTCTTTGGCGATCGAATGCTATGGTCGCCAAAGTTCAAAGCGTTTGGCTATCGCTGGCCTCTCCCTCTTCTCTCGTCCCGGCTGCGGAGTCTATTAAAAAGCAATCAAGCGACCCGCGTGCTGCTGCAGTATCATCTGCGAATTTAGCGCCAGAAAGAGAGCGAGATTGAGAGCTCGAAAAATCAATGGAGGCTAGCATTCTCTCTCCCTCTCTGTCTCTCTTTTCTCATCGTCAGAGTTTGGCGTACAATATTCCCCGGGGAAATTGGCCACCCAGCGAGCTTTCCCCGTGCGCGCGACGGCGCTACACAGCAGCAGCAGCAGCAGAAGAGATTGTACACAGAGAAATTCGGAGCAAAGCGCACCGACGTCGCCGCCGCCGTCTCTCTCGTTGTCCGCTCCGCCAGCGCCGGTATAAATAAGCCCCCCGTGATTTAAGGATGTTTGCGGGATTTACTGTTTTCAGAGCTTCGAGTAGTGGGCCATACTCTCTCCTCCGATCTTTTCAAACGCGCTGCTAACTCATTCGTTTGGAAACAAATTGACAGCTTTGGCAAACTACCTATACTGCACGTCAAAAGAAAAAAAAAAAGAGAAATCACGGTAATGGTTTTTCTCCTTCCAGGTAACGCTCAATCATAAATATACTCTTCTCGGCGTATCAAGGGAGAATAAATATCTCCTACACAAAACAAACAATGCCATAAAAAAGAAAAGATCGCCGGCTCGCGCGCTTGATCTCTCTGGCGCTCCTCAATTTTCCCAGCGATTTGTGGCTTTGCTGCGGCACACGCACGGCTGCTGCTGCAGAATCTCTGGGCGGTGTCCATCGTGTAGAACGAAAAAACAAAAAAAAAAAAAAAAAAAAAAACACGCTACGGAGAAGGATGGGCCGAGCGTGAAAAGTAAGTGGCGTATAATAGGCCGTCGCGGCGGGTGGTAGTGGCGGCAGCGTCGGTGGTGGTGGTGGTGGTAGGGCCAAGGAAAGGCTAATTACGCCAAATCCCAGCCGCGCGATTAGCCTCTGATCTATGCCCGCGGCTAATGCCTATAATGCCAAGCCGTGCTTGACAAAGGGGTTCGTCGTCTATACTCTTACGCGACGAGAATTATAAGCGCCGCTAATGGGCAACACGAGCTGCGATTGCATCCCTAAACAAACCATTTGGCGTTAGTGTTCGACGACAATCGCGGCTACGAATTATGCACTTAGTTTTGGGTCTGTGCGCGTGGGTGTGTGTGTGGATCGGTCGATAGTTGTGTCTTGATACGGGCTGAGAGTGGCCTTATCTTTCTCTCTCTCTCTCTCTCTTTCTCTCTCTCTCTCTCTCTCTCTCTCTCTCTCTCTCTCGTTGAGCTACGACAGAAACGGCTGCTGCCGCTTGCTCTCGAGACTCGCCACAGCTATTTACTCATTCACACACGTGCACGTGTACACATATAGGTTGCTCTCTCTCTCTGCAGCCTAACCGACCACCGAGTAGTCTCCGAATGCGCGATATCGGATTTCCGAAGACCGACCAAATGGCAGTTCGCGCCAGAGCTTGGCAAGCTACATATTCGGTCTGTCGATGGGGCATCTGCTTTGAATTCCACCTACAACCGCAAAACGGATTAAAGCTCCTATATCTCTTAATAGATAACAACATTCTTCTTGTCATAAAAGTACAACTTGCTGCTATTTCGTGACATAAAGAAGGTCCGAGAACAAGTGGGAAGTGGCTGCTGGGAAAAAGAGAGCAGCCAGCCGAGCAAGGTGGTAGATCTAATAGGGAAAGGCGCGCGCGATAAGATAAACTGCCGCTTGCGCGCGTGGGTGAGAAAGGTGCGAGAAAATGGAGCTAAGGGGATTTATTTCACGTTTACTCGCCGCCGCCGCCGCCGCCGCCGTTGCCACGCCGAGAAGCTGTTTCGGGGCTCACACGGCTACTATATACACTATACGAGTATATAATACCTTATACCATGCGAATCGACAAATTTTCTCTCCGCGAATAATCGTCTGTATCTTTATATATCTCCCTCACCCCAGCAACAGCAGAAACATAGATTTTCAGAAAGTGGTCGTGATGCTTACCCCAAACTTGTAATTCATTGTAATGGCCTCTTTTTCGAACAATTGAGTAGCCAATCATCCCGACGATCGAAGAAAAAAAAAGAATTCCTCCATTGAGAGAAATGCTTACCTGGAACATAAAGAAAAGAAATTCATTAGTAACGATGGCAGTATTGGAGAGAGAACAAAATGCTGTATGCTACAAACAAGACGAAAAGGCACGATAATTAATGGGATGTTGCGCGCGACTGTCCGTTCGGTAAATATTGGCTTTCCACGACGCGTAGTCGGTACCACCTACGACGTAGAGAGTGAGAAAATGCTATACCTGCGTATAGAGAGAGAGAGAGAGAGAGAGAGAGAGAGAGAGAGAGAGAGAGAGAGAGAGAGAGAGAGAAAAGCTAGAGGAGGCTTTCGGATGCTTGTGTTGTATCGTAATGGCAGAAACGTGATATTCATCTCTTTCTTTCTCGTCTAACTATACTATATACGCGTCGACCCGAGGAAACTTGAGAAACTGGAGAATTCCGTTCGACACGTATGTCACGGCTCCGACCTCCATATAAGCACTATTTGTTGGACTGGAATTTCTGGGATTTCACGATTCGATTTCAGGTACGAGAGACATTCGCGGGAATCTCTCGCCGGGCTTTCCCCCCGATTTGCTTTTTCTTGGCTCATTTGGTTACCGTTAATGTATCGGCCATTCGAACTTCAACCATTAATCTGTGGGAAAATATAGAAAGGGGTATACGTCAGACCCATCTATCCTCGCATGCACTCTTACGTCTGTGGGGATCATATGAGCATGAGTATTAGTGTATTTAGATAGATATCAGCGAGAGATAATAAGAACATACGACTATGAACCACACGACTTAAGCGACGCAATTTTGGGAGTCATACGATCATGACAAGATGTGTTATCAGTAACGAAGCGCGTGATTTTCGGCTATATATAAGCGAGTGCACGGTTTAGACCGGCCTGTTCTGTTGTACCCACGATCTGTGAATAAAGATTCCACTTCCTCTCAACCGAAGCGTCAGTCATTTTTCCACAAATGGGGGCTCAGCCGGGATTTGAACCCGGGACCTCTCGCACCGAAGCGTCAGTCATTTTTCCACACGTCTAATACCAATTCCACAATCGTCAAAGCTGTAGTGTCGTAAAGTCAAAATATTCAAGGTAACCAGTTTAAAAATGTAAATTTTCACCTGACTTTGAGTCGCATAACGTCGTGTAAGTGTGTATTATAAAGTCAGCGAAAAGTACACGAAAGAACGTCTCCATCGGATCTGCAATCTAACAGGCCGAAGTACATAGCCCGCGCGCAATGGCCGTTCTTCATTGAGCGCGTCTGCACCGCGGTCTTTTATGCTTATATACGCTACTGTATAGGCGCAAAAGAGCCAGCTTCCGCTTTCACTCGGCTCGCCCATCAAACAGCTAATTGCCCGTTACGCCCTCTCACTCGCTCTCTCTCCATCCCACGGAGCTTATGCTTGTTGCGCGAGCAAGCTTTTTTTTTACTTTTTGTAGTTTTCCGCTTTTCTATTTCCTTTACGCCTGCAGCCGTCTCGTAACGCATTTTCCACAGCGCGGGGAGAGATGAATCAAGCTTTCGCAGAATACTCTGTTCGGCTTACTTTTTCATTAATAAAGTGCTCATTAATCTGCTACTTTTTAAGAGCTTTCTTTTTTTATATGAAAAACGAGCGGTTTTTATAACTTTGTTTTTACAGTAGTGAATAAATTATCTCGGTAAACATTCGCGATACTATGGCTTCAAGTATAGTTGATATTTAGACTGTGACTAAGTTAATGGCGATCGCTCGTAATAGAACTTCTGTGAAAATGAGTCAGAGATATTCAAGTGTGACCTGCCGTATATTTCATTCTCACGTTTCATATCGACTACCGAACAACACGAATTTTAATATCGGGATTTCTACGAAAGTCGAATCGATAATTCAAGGTCAGCGTTGTAAGAATTGTTGAAAAACCGATGCGGTGTTGAAAGATAAATCGGCCGCAAGTTGTGCAAGATTTAGGTGGATTTTCAGCATGAGCGAGCATCCGGCGTTAGACGCGCAAGCAGCGTGCATACCCAAATTGCAGTTCGCAAATCTGCTAGCGCGGGCGGACGGGACGGGCAGAGCTGAGATTTAATGCGCATTCCGGCGGCTACGTGTGAGTGTGTATGTGCGTGTGTGTGTGCATGGTGTGTGTGTGCGGGGGAGCAACGTATTGCAATTCCACAGCATCCGTCGTCGACGTCTACACGCGCGCACAGAGCACGGACACGCCAAGAATGGAGAAATAAGAATCAAGGAACGCGCCAGTTCGAATGACCTTTAAAGTGGCTGCAGTATACGCGTCTCGAAAGTACCTGAGCACGTACCTGTATAAGCGACGACGACGTTTGTCTTTTGGCGATCGTCTGGAACGCATGTATACGCGTTTCCAACTCCAACTGTAGGTATATATTCACGCAGCTCCGATGTAACGCCTCGAGCTATACGCAAGTGCAGGTTTACAGTGAACTATTCAACTTCAACAAAGACTTTTCCTCGAGGTGCTACTTTTAAATGAGCCTTTAAAAAGCCTATATGATATAACGCATGAACTTTCAGCGCCGCTCCGAATAAAAAGCCATGAATTGTTGAGTCTGGCAAAAGGCTTTGAGATTCCAGCTGCGAAATTCATGATGAGTTACGCAAGCCTCATTCTCTCTCTCTGTGAATTCCGACAAATTAACATTCGCAATAATGCTGCGCGCTAAAAATTGCATTACAACGGGACGAAGAGATATGTGGGATAAACGACATTAATTGAAAGCATCATTGCGCAAATAAACAAATTCCACTGATTTACCGCGAAATTGCGAACGCAGCGACTGCACGCAACGAATATTATTCAATTGGGTTGTAGCTTTAGCCCCGGCAATTATTCGATACTTGCGTATTTTACTCATTGAAAAATAAACGTCATTTGAATCGTGAATCGAAATTCAACTAAAATCGCGAGTAACGAATTTATTGCATTCGAATAAATAAAGCTCATTAAGCTCTGAAATATCTTAGAGCGCTTTGCTTGATTCGCGTATTAAAGCGAGAGTCGAGCAAAGTGGCGGCAAGGATACGGTCAAGAAAGCGGAGCCGAGGCAAGGCGAAGCGCGCGATAAAGCGCAATTTGGAGGCCGACATTCCGGGGGTCCAGAAGCGCAATATCCCCGGGCACTTCTAGCACAGCAGCCGCTAGCAATTATACGCGAGAGAGGCAGAGAGAGGGAAAGCAACGTCTGTGGGATCTTGCACTTTGTCCAAATTGAACTTCAATTGGACATTGACCATCCAAATGTGGGCAGCCTTTGCTAATTGCGCTTTACATTTCCAGAGCTTATATGCCATCATTAAGAACGTTCGATCTACAAAGCGACTTTCATTTCGTACAATTTACATTTGCTCATTTAATTCATTCCAACGTGCGTCTGTTTTATTTCACCTGTCGGAGAATAAATATTTTCGAACGTATAACAACAAAAGCTTATACTATTTCCCGTGCACGCCAATTTCGGAGCTGTAGCGCGCGCGTTTTAAAGGAAATCGTAACGAATGAAACTAATTGGCACCGTGTTCGCTTTTTCTTTTTTTGAAAAATCCAACGAACGGCTCTTTATTTACTTTACGTGTAGCGTTGAATTTCGAAATTTTTTTTAGCGAAATTTTATTGCAAAAAAAAAATTGGCTCCATTTCGAAGTTTGTACGCATGAAAAAACCGAGCTACTATACTATAGTTCAATAAACTCCAATCCCTATATCAAAATAAAACTTCTTTGAAATCAAGATAGACTATATATACTAGAGTAGAAAACGCAATGCAAAAGTCATAAAAAATAATAGCATTACGCAAGTGCCGCACCGCAAAGTAAACGTTTACATTCCCAACGCACTACAGTAATCCTTCGAATCATCTTAGCTCGACTGCGAGGAACGAGCGTATATGTACAGCACGCACACACAAAGAGCGTGGGCGCAACTTTCCAGATGATCGCCAAAAGACAAACGTCGTCGTCGCTTATACAAGTGCGTGCTCAGGTACTTTCGAGACGTTTGTTTTCACCGCGACCCCGTGGTGAATTAAGAGCGATTTCTTGGCACACGCGCACGCCTCACGCTAACCAGCCACTTTATATATAGGAAAAGAGAGAAAAAGACCGAGGGCGTACTAACACGCGATATACATATACGCACCGGAGACACATGACGTTTGCTACCGACGAACTAGCTTCCGCAACGGCTCCATTACTCTGTATATATACTGTACGTGCACGTGAGTTGAAAAAAAAATTCGTGCTTGCTTTAATTGCAAGGACGGATGTCTCGATTACGTCGCAGTATAAACAACTTCGCATCAAAGAAAACGGTTCTTTCTGTTGTATTATAGACAAGGTCGTCGAGGAGGTGTGGAAAATTCAAAGCAAAACTAATGAAAGATTCAGAGTATAAAGGATTCATGCGCGAACTGGAGTAGAGAGTTATACGCCGAGAGTGATTTGGACATATAGAGGGTTAGGGTGGCCCTGGAGAAAGGGATGAGAATGGGTCCCCCGACGACGACGTTGGCATCTCTCTCTCTCTCTCTCTCGCTTTCTCTCTCTCTCTCTCTCTCTCTCTGGTAAACTTGACTTCGCTTATGAGATTATTCCAAGCAGTAAGTACACTTAGTAAAGTTACTTTCACTCTGTATATGCGTTATATATACACGAGGAGAAGTGAGTCGCGATGTCGCTTCACCATTTCGACATTACCCCCCCCCCCCCCCCTCTCCCACCGTCACTTCGAGCAGCAGAAGCTTCCCCCTTTTTGCATCGCGAATATACGATTAGCTGCGGTGAATTCCATTTGGCTAGTTTGAGCTTTTGACAGACTGCTACTTGCACAAATCCATCGAACAAACCAAAATCTAATCAATTATTGATCGCGAAAGAGGCATCCTTGTTCACCAAGGATTTTTGAAAATCCGTGCACGCGGCAGTTCGGGCCTTCTGCGAGCTTTAACAAGCTCTGCAAGTTATTAGAGCAAAAATAATTCGTTGGGAAAAAGGCAGAGAGCGGGCGTGGGTCGGTCGTCGGGGCCAGCAGCATCGCGTCGCATAACGACTTTCCGCGCACGCTGCAGGACGACGACGACGACGCCGACGACGACATTAATGCGCGCGCTGTCTTTTGTTCCAAGAAAAGTTCGTTAAAACCAACCTAGTTCCAGAGGCAGCAGCAGCGCCGCGCCGCGCCGCGTCCGAAGCGAATGCAAAACAGCCAAACCGACCGAGCCGCGTACAGCAGAAAAAAAAGCACGGCCAAGAATTTCATTATACAACATGACAAAAAAAAATAGGGGAAAAATAGAGGAAAAAAAAGAACGAGATAACGAATGATCCAGGAAACGAAATACAGCAAATGAGCGCATATCCCACGGGTTTGTAATTAAAGTGGCAAGAGAAAGGGGGCAGGTGGTTTATCGGGGGGGGGGGGGGGGGGGGGGTTAAAACGGCCCGTG
>JAWWMK010008150.1:0-26953 GCA_035047105.1 Galeopsomyia nigrocyanea
ATATATATATCTAATAATTGCTCTGGATAATGCCTGAAAATAACCCATCACGGTAAATGAATCATATTTCGCACGGTTATATACTTCAATTTCGTATACCATCGACTTTTTGAAATTCTATTATTATGAATTTTCGACGATAGCCGATTTTCCTCTCGCTATATATGATTACTTGTCAACTTCGAAGGATATTCGGAACGATTGCGGGGGTATCGGATTGCGGGATGATATTACTCACGGCTTGTCCCTTGCTACGAACGTGAATGCGTCTGGTATTAACGGTGCTGAGCTTTCTGGCTTTACGCAAAACGGACACAGCTCTGATGGACTTGGAGCTAAAGACCGGCACTATCAGCCTCGTTGCCATTGCCGCAGCAACACCACGACGACCGAGCGAGTAGTACCAAGGCAACTGAACCCTATACCCTGTCTCTCTGTCCGCCCGTACGGAACACCCTCATTTCAAATATCAATAGCCCTACTGTGTGTACCCAACGTCCATGTGCTTTGCTGCGCTGCCTTGACGATCGATTTCCCGCCACACCACAGCCCCGAGTCTCTCTCTCTCTCTACCTGCCAACGCTGCTATGCATCTTTTACGGCTAGCTTGCGCGATGAATGGAAAAGCCTTTCTCTACTACTACTACTACTCTCTTATCGATTGTGTTTGCTTTTGAGATATTGATAAATTGAGAGAGGCCCGCGCAGACGGCGATATATTGGCTTTCAATATAAACTCGCCACGGAGGAGGAAGACGACGACGACGACCGTTTGATATTTTTATGAGATGCCGATCGACTTTTTTTTTCATATGAAAATACCTCGCGTGCACCTTGCAAATTTAATCGTTTCTCTTATCAATCAGCCGCGACAAAAGAATACTGCGATCCGAATTAAGATACGAATAAGAAAAAAAAATAGCTATTCAACGCAACTTTGATTCTACAATTAAATTTTGGTAATTCTCGTTATCGAGATGAAAGAAAAAATTCCTTTCTTATCGCAAGACACGCTACGCGTTAATTGCGACAATTTAATGACCTCGAATGCCTCAGCGATCCTCGCAAACAACTTTTCAAGATAATTTCCGAAGTTGCTGCTATTAAAATCATAAAAAATCCACGCGTAATAATTTTCACCTTATTCATCAGTCAGTTATTTTTTTTTGTTCGTGTTCACTTCCTTAACAAGCCGTCAATATGATAACGACAATGAAAGAGAAAAAAAAACAGATTGCGTAATGACTGGGGCATATATTTCGAAGGTACACATTGATGAAATTAGCCTCGTCAAAAGGTTGTTAACGGCGCGAAGTCGCGCGCAAGGTAATGACGAGGAGGGTGATGGTGGTAGGGGTGAGGATGGGTGGTAGGTTAACCACTGGAGATCGGGTAAGGTGGATATCATGATGAAAACCGCAAAAGGAGGAGAGACGAGGGAGCAATATAAACGCTTCTCTCACTCACGTTGAGTCCCATGGACTGAGCGACGATGTCGTAGGCGGTCTCATGCTCCTCTGACTCGCTGTCAGTAGTAGTAGTAGTGATGGTGGTAGCCGTCGGCTCGACGGCAAAGCTTGTCTGCCGCTGCAAATTGCTCTCCTTTGCCGCGTAAAGCGCTTCCCTCTTCTCGGCCGCGCAGAAGTTCTCCTCGGCTGAGGGGCCGCACTCCTCCTTCTCTCCTCCTCCTTCTTCTTCTTCTTCCACCCCGTCCTCCTCTGGCAAAGTTTCCTCGAGCTGCTGGGCTTGCGCCTTCTCCGCCAGACGAGTACCCAGCTTCTCGAAGAAACCTCCATCCTCCTCCTGAATCCTTTTGCACGCGCACACACACATTGAATCTCGTTAAAAATCTGTATGTCTGAGAGTACGACTTGAGTACTTTCTCTTCACTCTCTTTATTTTTTTCCTCTACACCGAAAAAAAAAGAAGAATTTACGTGCGCGGGGGGTGCAAGGCATGCTCGGGCTGTTTCTTTGTTGCGCTTTGTTAATTCATGCAGTGGCTTTTTTCCCCCTGACGAGTTTGCTAATTACCGGGCAATTTCTGCGAGGTAGCTATAGTTGCCGGCGGAGTGGAGTCTCGGACGTTTCTTTTTTTTATTTTTTTTTCTTACTCTCTTTCTTGCTTTCCGAGGAATCGTTTGGATTTTTCTTAGTATTTCAAATGAATGCTCGAGTCGAAATGTTTTTACCTTCGCGCTAATTTTGAATTCATCCGCGTTGTCTCACTTGTTTTTCCCATTGTTAATTGATTGGCGGTTGTTTAATCAATCATAAGGTATATTAGCGGATGGCTACCGAATAAATGAATTTTAATTTTTTTTCTTCTGATTTTTCATATGATACACTCGGCGTGAGAGGATTTCGATTGTTTATCAAAGCAAAAGTCATCATTCTTGATTTGCGTCGAGTATATACGTCTATACATACCTGCGAACAGGTATACATACGTTTTTTCCACGCGTAATTGTACAGCAATTATTGAATTTGCAATCGAGATTTTCAAATTGTTTTAGGGAAAAGAATACGAAACAGCGTCGGATAAAACGATGAGTTGGCGGCGCGTATTTTCTTTTATTCATGTATATCGTCAAATGCAATTGGTGATATGATTACAGACTTGATCGCGCGTGTATAATAAATGGTACGTGACGCTTGGTGAGGTCTTATCGTAGAAGGTTTTTCCGCGATTTTCGTGTGAGAAATCAAATTATAACGAGAATTTTTCTACGAAATTGGCGTTAATGATTTTAAATGAAAATTCGATTTAATTAAAGTTGCTAATTAAAAAAAGCAGCGCTGACGTATTCTTGCGCGTGGATATGAAATTTCGGCATCAAAGATAAGAGCTATCGTTAAATCTTTCCTTAGAAACTGATTCATTATTTGCTCGTTAAATATAGATAATTTGAATATTCTCAAAATTTAAGAAAATAATATGTAGATTTTTTAGATATTCTCAAAATTCAAGCAAATAATATGCGGATATATTTTGAATATTCACAAAATATTTAAGAAAATAACGTTATTTTACCTTATCCGTAAAGTTTATTCATTTTACCTCAGCTCGAAAAATATAAACAACTGCATGCAAAAACATTCACAAACCCACTGCACAAAAGCCCCATCACCACTACGCGAAGAACCAAAAAAAGAGAGAGAGAGAAAGTACTCAAGCTTTATGAAATTCAAAAGCCTCGACAATAGCTTCAAATGCAGGATCGTAATATTACTGAATGCGAATAGGAGATAGAATGGCATTAGTGAGACAATAGGCAAGTTTTCGCATGTCGTAGCCAGTAGTTGGCGACGACCACCCGTCGGGATGACCCATCCAGCGTTTGTAGATCGCCGATCTCAATAGCACTAACTGACCGTCCCGAATGACTGAGCCACCTGCCGATGTTCATATTTCTATATACGCAAAAAAAACGGAAGTATCTCTATCCCCGCCGCTGCCGCATACATATATACGATTTGTCACGTGAGTTTAGCGCGCTCCGAGCCAAGGATGTATATATATATATCTATATGTAAAATTCCCCCTTTTGCCTTTCTTGCCTGCTTGCAGTAGCTGACTGTACGCCGCAGAGCAGCGCGTAAACCAAAACCCAGCGGCGCCAGCCTCATGTTTTATTAAGTTTGCACGATGATGAAGCGAGCTGCTAAGTTAAGAGCTTTTGATAAGAGTTTTTTTCGGCTCTGTGGGTGCGCGAGTGTTGATCTCGTTAGCGTGTAAATGCTGCGTGAAAATAAGCTTGTATGCGATAATTTTGTTTTCACCGCGGTGCGTTAGTTAGCATATTGAAGGTTCGAGTTTTTCGACGATGATTGGCTTTGATCGAAGGTTAAGAAACGTTTTCTCTGATTATTATATTCGCTAATACGCTGAAATTGATAAGTTATCGGGAGGATATTAATGACGTTTGTGAAATTTCAGTAGAAAAAAACCTGTTACGTCAGACATGCGTTTAAAATATAATTCGTTGTAAAGTTAATTTCTATTTATTCATAGTTGAGATAAATCTTATATAAATATTCAAAAGACAACGGTTATAAAAAAGGAGAGAGTTGTTGAATCAAACGGTTATTATCGTCGCGAATGTATACTGTTACAAAAGTTTTCCAAGGTGATTGCGAAAGTTCGTAAATATATAATTCTTTCGATAACAAGAGAACTTCTGGGTAATGTTATTTCTGTTGATTTATTTAATAAGAGTTTGAGAAATGTATTGTTAACTTAAATTGAAGTCGTTTAATATTTATTTTATTATTTAAACTTTAAATGATAGCATACATTACAAATTGAAAGGTATTTTATTTCCGCGTACTAAAAAAATCAAAATATTCTATTAAGCCAAGCGTAAAAAGATTCAATTACTAAAATTGCACTATTACCATCAATTCAATACTCATCGTTCCAATTTCAATCAAAAGCTCAACATTCGCCAATGAATGGAGTATTCAACAAGAAATGAGTGTTTTTTGACGGACCGACTATTGATTGCAAGATTTATTCGCTAGTTTTTGTGTGTGCTTTTATCCTCGCTTTTATTGTATAAAAAAAGAATTCGAAATTTTTCAACCGAGTAGCCCGTCAATTTTTTGAACAATAAAAGTTGCAAGCGACTGGAAATTTTACGATTTTCAAAAAGGTATTGCGCAAACACGATAATCCGATTAACAATAACATAAAAATAGCCTGTTGGATATAACGTCAGATTGAAAATAAAATTATAGCCGGTAAAGCAGATCCCTACGATACAGCACCGATTTTGAATCAAGCGTATACGTGATTTTCATTTTAAATAGACGTAACTCATTGAAAATTCATATATTTATTTCACGTCTTGCATTAATGAAACATCAGTACTACTCATAAAGCAACCAAATATGAAAACTACCATAAAAGCGTTTAAAAAATATACTGCCAACTCAACTACTTTGCTGTCCTACTGTAGCCAAACAGAAACTATGTATCCTTGTATAATATTAGCATTCGAAATAACGTTCAATCAATTACCATAAACATCATCTCGGATAAACAAGTTCCATCATGCACATACGCACACATACACTCGCGAAGCGTGTTAGCAATCATTTTCATATCTCAAACATAGCGTGCAAGCACATCGCTAATCACGCCAACGAAACTCCAACTTCAAGTTCGCGCGCCTTGTTCTTCGATCTCTGTTTTTTTTAACGATATAAACAACGTTTTTATCCTTGGTACAGTGTCATAAACCAGAGCTTAACATCAATTATTGACGTCATGTTGTGTATATCCTAGCTAGCGATGACGACGACGTTCGCGAGCCTTTCACCGGGAAAACGCCGAGCCGCGCGGATGAGTCAAACACCAAAATAGCTCATCTCCCAGCGTTATGTACACACACAATAAAATCTCACTCTCTCTTTTTCTCTCTCGCATGCAAAATATCAGTAATTCGTTAGATATACAGAGAATGAGCGATGCGTGATATTTACCAGAAATACTTAGAGTTTTTGTTCAGATTATTGTTATTGAAGGCACTGAACATTCTGAAAAGAGATAGTCAATTAGTTTGATGTGCGACTTGTGAGATTTGCCTTTTACAGCAAAGTGATTTTCATTATTGACAACAGATTTAATAAGAAGACGTACATACAATAAAGCGAGGACTTTAAAATCACGTCACCGCTTTATATTTACCTGGCCTCGTGGCCACTTTCCTGCTCGTTGTTTTGTTGCTTTTTCTCATGTTGCTCCACGATTTTGTAGTAAAAATCCTTCCACATCTTATCCTCGTCCATTTTCACGCTGAGAAAAAGTTGCGCGACTCGACAGACACTGAGAAACCGACAGACTACTTTCGCTGGCTATATACCTTTTGGAATAAATCACACACGCACGAGCCGCGCGCGGCCAACTCCCAAGAGTGGTGAGTGCCGATCACCGATGACGTTATAGTGCAAAAAAAAAGAGAGAAGCAACAATCACCGAGAGTGTCCCCCCTACAATAACGCCGGTACTTATCCACTTTAAACTTTTCTTCTTGCGAAAATGTCGGTGAGCAGCTGACCAAAGTGAACGACGAAAACATGTAGTTGAAAGTAGGACGTATAAGAATGTATATATACTTGTTTGACAGGTGGGAAGCGTGACAACGAAGGTGCGATGATTTTATTTTATCCGTAGAGTTCGGGCAAAGTTGTGCGGACAAGTTGATGATAGATGGCGGTATGCGGAGCGATGGTATAGTGCGCGCGCTTCGATATTCATCGTCGGTAAAGCGTTGAGTTGTTTATCAAACCGCCGCTTTGTCGAACGGCAATTAACTTGTTGGTCCGCGATTAGGCAATTTCAAACGAGCTTTAATGCGAGTGGCTGTCTTTTTTCTAATGATTTATGCGACCTCTTCATTGGCACTATTTCTTTTATTTATTTTTTTTTTTGCGAACTGACGTGAAATGTTTTTTTTTTCTTTCAATCGATTGATCAGTGAATTGTAAATTGCTTTTTTGTGTTTGGTAATTAATTAGTTGATTTCCTTTGAATTTTGTGATTGAAGTTAATTCAATTGAATTGACACTCTGCACTTTACGTTTACCTACGAATGGCTATACACTGGATTTCCAATCGACATTTACAATGGTAATTAAACGCATTAGATGAATAACACAATCAGTCCGATCAATCAACAACTGACATTGCAAAGCTAACGTCGTAAAATCGAACATCCATTTCATCAAAAGGCACAAGCACAAAAAAATGACACTACACGCATTGTTCCGCGGAAAATGCATGTGTCTCGTGTTGAGCAGCCATGTTACAACAACTGCAAATGTAAAAAAAAAACTAGATCACGCAAAAAAATACTCGTGGGTAAAAAATGGACATTTCGCGCACAACCGTTTTTTTGTAGCACGTGTAGATCAAATTTAAAAAAAAATGCACACGCGTTCGAATGTTCTTTGCCTATATCCCGAACATTGCACGTCTGAAAATGCAACTGACTCACCCGCCATATAAACGTATATAGAGGCGAGTGTGTGCGAGCAGATGTCTGCAAGGCACGCGGACTTGGGGTACTTAAATATAGACCGACTGCCGACTGCGGATGCAAGTAGCCGCGAGTAATTGTTCCTAAGTGTTTTTTTTTCTTTCGCCTTGTAATTTTTCAAATTGAAAAAATAACAAGCAGTACGTGTCAATTTAACGATGCAATAAAAAACAATTAACTTTCAAGTTCACTTTCGGTCGGAATTTCAAAGCTTCTCTAATAATACGCATTTTATGGTACACCAAATGAGAATATAACTTTAAAAATGCATTGTGTATGTCACGCGATTAAAGTTGACGAGCCGTAGGAGGAAAATTTTTTCGAAAACAAACAATCGCGCGTCGCTAAATAACGTTGTATATACCTCGCACGTTGCAATTACTGACGTCTTGTTAATGAAATGTTCTAAATATATACGCGAAAAATTTTGCCATCGATTTAATTCGTTTATCGCAAAGTCAGTCACTCGATCAATCCTCAAATTGCGCAGCGTGAAAATTGCTTAAAAAAAAATTACTTGTATTTTTCTCAGAATTATCACACAATGAACTATCAAAATACAGGCATTACCCAACTCGATATTACAAAAAAATATCCTTCATCAAACGATTAATCATTTCACATCCGTTCTCCAATACATACATATACACATACTCATCTCTTAAAAAACATTGAATCTTAAAGTTCGCGTGCGAACAGATATAGAATAATATCCTTTCGAGAACTGCACTCTGTCTACACATAACACAACTCCAGTTTCTGAAGGTAGGGCGAAATTGCCACGACCTTGGCGAGAGATCGATTCGAAAGGTATCAACGGCCGCCACCCGTCGAGTAGTAACAACGTTTCTCTCTTTCTCTCTGCCAAAAAATCGACTCTGAAGCAGCCTTGGCATTCGCGAGAGAGCATTGATTGATGCCACCCGTCGTGCTGCTGCTGCTGTTGCTTCGTGTATAGCGTATATCTTTATTTTCACTTAGCATGGCTATCGAGTTACATGTCGAAGGGACGATTGACATTGAAGTATAGGTTGAATGTATTTTACGTCTCAATCTCTTTAGTATAGATTCTTGCAATGTAGAATTTTATGCAAAGTATGCACGCGCGATTCTACGAATATATGTTTTCCAAGTAGTAATAGGCGGATCTGGTCAGACGCGTCGTAAAAATAGGTGTGTCGATGATTTATTACTCAAGTAAAGTTTGAAATAAACGTTAAAAGTAACAATATAATCAAGCAGATGCTCTCGCTTAGATCCTTGGCAATGAAAAACATGAGCGTTGGTAATAAACAGACAAGATCCACAATGAAACTCCATACCCGTAACGAATATCCATAATCCGAGATGCGCATACAGCACGATTAATGTCATCAAAAGTGCTCGAAGCACGTGTCAGAGATATTTTTATACGATCGTCATGTAAAACGAAAGCAAAAGATATTGTTTTTTATTGGCAAGCACACACGGACACAATCTTCTATTATAGCCTTATAGAGTGTGATGTGAGATAATGAAGCTCAGTTTTGTATAAATGACGAAAGTCAGAAAATCGACGCTTCGACATTGGAATGCGCGTCAATGAGGAGTATATACATATATATATATAAATCTTCGTGCGTTTGAAAGGTGTGTAAATGGACATGATGAAAATGCATAAAGCTGCGGCAACGCGAGCATCTCTTGGCTAATTGTCACTCGAGGCGAGTTCGACGCAGTGGTTAATGCACCGATCGACCGAATAGACGTCGTCTCTTCGCGAGAGCTTGTGACTTCTCTCTCTCTCTCCGTATTATAGTAAAAGTAGAACAAAAATAAAGTGGAATTTCAGGGAAAAACCCCGCGAGAACATGAGTTCCTTTTTTTTTGTTCGCAAATTTAAAATTACTTCTCCGAACTCGAATAATAATCTCCATATATTCGAGCAACGAAATTGACGTGCGCGCGCGATAGTTAAAATCCGAACAAGGTGCTTTGCGGGCGGGATACACACAATCGAAAGGAGAGCGAATATTGGCTATACACGAGATATTTACGCAGCTGCCGGCAGTATGTAAGCGAGCAGTCTCTCAAGGCGAACAAAAAAAAAAGGAATTTTTGTTCGACCCGCGCCACTACTACTCAACTATACTCTCCGCACTTCTCTCTTTTATATACTCGCAGACAGTCTCGACTTGCTGCACGTGGTGGTCGGTCGTGTATTGGTATAATAAGAGTGCTGGGCTCTTCTCTCACGTGTGTTTTACACGAGTACTTCCGCGTGATAATTAAACGTGGAGAGCTGAATAAAGTATATATTATAAGATTGTTTCCAGGATTTGTTTTGCCGGTAAGTCTATTTTCACTTTTTAATTATTCTTTTCACTCGCGTGCGCTTATCGCGATAAGCTTCGTACGGGGAAGTACGGCGGGGTTGACATTGTTGACTTCGAAAAAGTTTATTTTTAAATTGACGTAAAGCATTTGTCATTGTTTGTATTTCTTGTAATGCGAAGTTCTTAATGATTCGCTTGATTTTTA
Organism: Galeopsomyia nigrocyanea; assembly: GCA_035047105.1. Lineage (NCBI taxonomy): Eukaryota > Metazoa > Arthropoda > Insecta > Hymenoptera > Eulophidae > Galeopsomyia > Galeopsomyia nigrocyanea. The sequence goes on from JAWWMK010008150.1 coordinate 9,563, forward strand.
ATTAACATGCAAACAGCTGTCGTAGCGTTGCAAATTGTAGGTGAACGCATTGTTATAGCGTGACATAATGGAGCGTTTTATTTTTATTTTTGAAAATTACTGCTTCTTGGCGTGAAAACGCTGCTCGCGAAATTACTTGTTCGAGCTAAAAAAGCAATTTGTCAGAATGTTTTGTTTTTTTTTCAATCTCTGGGAGGAACTATTTTTAAATGATGTTTGATTTTGGTCTCTAACGTGTTAAAAACCACTAGCTGAATTTTAAAGACTCTAATTGATGTAAAACTTCTATTTTCAACATTCTTTCGAATAAAACGTGATGTAAAAATTTCATCTCCAAATAAGCCGGTATGTTTGTAAACTTAAACATCAAGACATGACCATTTAGATACAAAGTATAAAACAATGAGGAAAAAAAAGTGCTCGAGACCTCGAATAAGTACTAGTGCGAGGAATGTTGATATTTCACTTTATTCAGGACACCATTCACTTATTACGCCATCCTATATATAAGGCTCGTATACGCGTGAGAAATACAGGACATAATAAATTGTTACAATTCATCCATTCTTTTATTCCATTCACAATTGCAATTTCGAATTACTCGATTATTAATTTTCAAAAATTCGATTCCACGAGCCAATTTCGAAAAAAAAAGTGAAGAAAGTGAAAAAACCATGCGAAAAAAAAGTAAACAATCAATAATGCATGAGCGAGATACAAGTTTCTCTCTCTCTCTTTTTTTCGTCACAATCGGAAATATTCTTGTGAGCTCCAGTCGACATAGCTTCTCCCCGCGTGTATAGCTATTACGGTATGCCGCACGCATAGTTACGAGCGCAGGTGCAAAAAATCGGCTCACGTGACTCTCCCGAGCGCGGGATTTCCCTGAAGACACCCACGTTTTAAATTATCCTCGCCAAACTACTTCTTGCTTGAGACCTTCTTTCTTCTCTTCTCTTTTGCATGGATTTCTCTGAAACTTTCTTTTGTAGTAATACGTTGTTTTTCTCACCTACTTCGAATGATCATTTTGAAAAATTCTCGACAAAAAAAAAGAACACAAGAATTCTTTTTGCGGGGTTATTGATTCGATTAAGACGACTGAGAAAAAAAGTCAACTGGTTTTTACGTCGTTCCGTTCGTAAATAGGCTATTATGCTTGAAAGGTGTTCACGTGATGATGACGATGATGATGCGATGTACGAGAGAGAGAGAGAGAGAGAGAGAGAGAGAGAGAAACAAAATCTACACATACGTGTTTATTTTGCGGCGAAGCTAATACGTAACTGTCGTAATATCTTTTTTATTCGTTTGCTAACGCGAAAAATAAAAGAAGACGAATTTGAAAGTACGATAATTCTTTCATAGCCATCATATCGTGAAGCTTGTCGAATTCTTGGTTGATTAATAATTTCAACAGATGGTATTGGTAGCAAACGACTCTCAAGGACTTATTTATTCATTGTGTGTATAGTGAGAGCATACCGATATTGCGTATGTATATATCAGTTCGTTTTTTTTCTCGAATGAATAGATCGAATGAAAAGTATTTTACAATCGTTCAATGAATATTTCATGGTAATTATAACAATGTTGACACAACATTTCCTCTTGGGCTTGGTAAACGTTGTTACGCGCCAGTTTTTATCACATGGCGAACAATTGTTCAGACGAGTTGTGAAATTAGTGGAATAGCAATATACTTTTTATTAATTTCTGAGAAAATTTTTTGTACGTTTTTAGCAAACATACGTAAATGAGTTCTCGCATGATTTTGCTTCGACCTAACGTACTTGAAATTTATGTGACCACATAGTCACGGTTTCAATAAATTATAGTACTTAGGCACGATTTTGAAAATGTTTTTTACGCAGCATTTGAAAACTTCAATATTTTAAAGCAAATTATGTCTAAGGGTTTTTTTAAAAATAATTTTATGTATTGTACCTTCCAACTGTTCTTTATTGCAATAATGTAGCTGAGCTAATCTAGAGACAAATTATCTTCAACTTCAAACACGCTTTAATTCCAAGACTTACAAAATGCTATAATTACAAAAAAAAATATCTTCAATGATCGATGGCATCTGCACTGCAGATGCTACAGCATTTCATTTCGTTAGGTGTATATGACGAAACGTCGTTTGACAAATAAAACACTCAAGATCTTAATCTCAACGGACGTTTTCAAACTTGCGGTCTCCACCTTCAATACAAGCAATTATAAGAAATGTCGGTTGTCCAGCAAAGATATAGGCTTTAATAATAAAGTCGCCGTTGCTATAACGCTGAAAGGAATGTATGTAAGTGATTATCTTCCTACTTAAAACTGAGGTGATAGCGAAAAATAGGCTGTCGTCGCACGCGCGCAACACACAAAAGGCTCGGGAAAACAACGACCGAAAAAAAAGATGAAATATCGGCTCTCTTATCGAGCACAGATAAGAGCAGTTATCGAAGCCGAAGCCTAAAGCCGAAGCTTTATACAATCAGACTTGGCACTCTTTAGGCTTGCAGGTTTTTGTAAATCTATATATGGAAAGGTAGATCGTACGCCGATTATCGGGAATTAGTTTGACGCGCGTGACATTGCGATGTTTATCCCGATCATAAATAAGAATTTTTTAGGCGCGTCCTTAAGTTTTTTTTTTGTTCATTTGGAGTGACTTATTTGCGCGTTCTCTCTCTCTCTCTCTCTCTCTCTCTCTCTCTCTCTCTCTCTCTCTCTCTCTCTCTCGATATCGCTTACGAAAATCGGCGTTTATTGCGCGATAATAAATTTTCCATACGAAAACCTAATTGTGATCACAGCTGCGCTCGTGAAGCCTCAAAAGGCGTGAAATTTTTTTTTCTTTTGAGACGGCAAATAGTATGGTATTTGTTTAATGCGATGATATTGTGACGATTATAGTATTGTTGATTGGGTAACGTATAATTGTCGGATTACGCGTTCATAAGTGGATACACCTAGTTGTTGAAAAGGTTCTGCTTGACTTTATCTTCCCGTGCATCAAAGACCTAAGCACTTGCATTATGACTATTTGCGGCCGTTATCAAAAAAGATAGGCCATTTCCAATTAATTGAATTTTATTTAAAATATTCAACGAAAGATTCATCTACTTTTTTTAAATTCTTTTCACGTTGAAATACTCATAAAAACGGTACATCTTTGGAAAGCATAAAAGCGAAAAAAAAAACCATTTCGCTTTGCAAATCAGTCAATGACGCACTAAGACATCCAAGAACTATTTTTTTTTCTTTACGACGTCTTCTTATCGTCATTACCCTTTTTTAATTTTCTTCTTTTGCAAAACTGTCATGTAATAAAACTTTTTTTGAAAAAAAAAAAAAAAATTTAAAGAATCCCATTTCGTCTGGGGAATCACACAGTGACCAAGTACAAGAACATTTTCCTCAGCATCGTGTCCTCAAAGAAGGAATAAAATTCGCGCAAAAAAAAAATCCCCTTTTACGCAATTGCCACCTAGTTGTATTAGTGTATGTGCGTTGGTCACTTGCCCTCAAACCCCAAATATCGTCGCCTACACACGATCTGAAAATCTGCTCTGTTGCGCCTAAGAGTCGTTAAAGTTCCGAGAGAGTCAGGCAGCCACAGCCACAGCAGCAGCAGCAGCAGCTCTCTTTCTCTGTGTTTTACCCCTTCTCTTGCCTCGCGCGCGCCTTGGAGTACGCGAGCAGCGCGCGGATATATATCTTCTTGCAATATCGCGCCCCGTTAAAGTAACATTAGGCGGCGCAGCGCGACGAGCCTAAAAAGCTGCCGACTTTAGTAGTGCGTGATACGTGTGTGCGTTAAAGTGTCTATACGCGCTCGCAGCCTCAGACATTGGATCATTGGTAATTTATTGACTTTGGCGCCTTATATATTATACTTTTTCTTTTATGGCGATAATTCGATTCGTCGTCGAATGAGTGATCAATAATTTTTTACTTGTTTTTTTTTTTTTTTAATTTTACGCGCATACTTTTCGGCTTTTTCATTTCACTCGGAAATAATTATTATTCATGCTCGTGATCGTGTAAAAATAACTTTTGCAAATTTTAAAACAGCACACGGTCTCAACTTACTCCGCCTCTAAAAATAACAGCGCGAATTTTCGCCTCTCTGTAAAAGTAAGAAAATAAGCTCTCATCGCGTCGTCAAATTAAGTATAGCTGCATACCACTGGCGGGCGAGGAAAAACTTGGTTCATAAAACATTAACGACTCTTTCTCTCTCTCTTCGCCCTCGCGCTTGTAATCTTATACACTAATTTCAGCAGAGCACAAAGTATCGTCGACGCCGAGTTATCATCGTTCGCGCTCTCGAAAAAAAAAAATTTAGATTGATCAACACTCGTTGTCAGTCTTGTGCCGGCCGGCAATAAACTCACTCGTCTGTGTTTCTTTTTTTTCTTTCTGCAGAGCATATATAATACATCGTCAAGATGCATCTTGGAGAACACGACCACTTGTTGCACATGGTGACGGTCGGCAACGATACGGAGGATCATGACGAGGGAGGCGAGAAGGACGTTGGATCTGTACTCACTGCTAAGACTGTTACTATGATCACGCTGTGCCTCGTCAGTATATGTATGGGAATCATACCCATGCAAATTGCCAAGTGTTTCAAGATTGTCAGCAGCAACCAGGTCATCAATCCCAGGCGAGTAATCAGACACACATGCGCGACGCTTGTAACGCGGCTGATTAAGCGTGGGATGAGATTCAATCGCGAAATGTTGATTCGAACGAATTATTTTTTTCTTTTTCTTATTACAATTATTTACAAGAGTTGTATGTTTAAAATTTAAAACAATTAAAAAATTTAAGATTTATAATATCTGAATTACCTTTTATCTGCGCACAAAGTGTATACCTATATACATCAAAGTAGAAAATAGTCGGGACCGGTCAGACGAATAAAGTAGGTTAAGGACAACGGCTAAAATAAAAATTAAATACATAATTTTTCATTAGAAATGGAAAAACAAATGCCGTTTTTTTTCGCGCTGTAAAATAATATTCCGAGCAAGAGTCATCCGTAACTCTGTCGCTATAAAAAAAACATGCATTTATCTAATGAAAAACAATTTCCGTTCGACAAAGTATTTCGTCGTGTATTCGCAAAATTAGTTTTAGAATGTTGCGACAAGTTTTTTTTTGCTTCGAGAAGTTTGAATTTTTCCGCTTTCAAATAAAATTTGACATTCATCTAAAATAAGTCGTTCTCGTAAATCGTGATACACGCCATTAATTATACTCATTATCAAATCTGCTTGCTTATGTTTTCGGGACGATCTTTAATAAATATTTGTCTGAAACTATATTACATGTCGGTATCTTTTTAATTCCGGAAAATTCTTGCTGGCTAAAGGTTAATTGTTTACGACACGATTGATCAGAATGTCACGATTCGATCTTGATAATAATTAACAATTATATTTCATGAAAGAAAGAAAAATAAATTTTCCAAAGCTTTAAATCGTACTGAAGATTGAATTTCCGTCAACACGCGTCTGCAGAATGTTCAAGTTGTTTAGTAATAACAAACGCGTGTGTTTTTCAAAAAAGCAAACTTAGCGAAAACACTATACTTTTGTTGAAGTCACGTTGCACTCTCTTACATCGTTTAAAAAAAAATCAGAATAATGATAAATTTGCTTTGAATTTTTAGGTCGTTCAGATACGTTAACGTGCTGCTGGGCTTCGGCGGTGGAGTATTGTTTTGCACAACGTTCCTGCACATGCTGCCGGAAGTGGAAGAAGGAGTCGAGCACCTCGTAGAGGAAGGGGAATTACCTCACCTCGACTTCTCACTGGCTAAAATATTTTGCTGTACTGGGTGAGTCGCGTACATTCTCTCTCGACAAACAAATGTATATAATATCCAATTGCCTGCGGCTCATTAGAACAAAAGTAATTTGCAATAAAAACAACGAAGGAAGTAAAAGTAATATCGATTGTGAAAGTTCACTGGAAAATTCCTCATTGTTTCGGCAAAAATTACTGCTCGTGAAAATTAACGACGGCAATTAGAAAACTGCCAATACTATTTTTTTTTTTTGTTCTCCGCTTTCTATCGATGCACAGATTCTTCGTGATGTACTTGATCGAGGAGATAGTGCACACGCACCTGAGGCACAAACACCCGGAAAAATCATCGACAGACGCCACCTCGAAAACCAGCAGCAACGTGAACATTTACACGAACGAGTCGATAGAGAACTACGGCAGTGTGTCCACGCCAAAGTGGAAGCATCCGTCGCATCACGAGGAAACGTAAGTTTCGACTCGCATTATCAATTGAAAGCTTTTGCGATAACGATAGTATTATACGTGCGACAAGATAAGCGAAATGTACAATAAATCATTTCCCTCTTTTTTTTGATTACACATCAGCTGTGAAATTGGACATACTCATCTGGACATTATAGAGGACTGCGATAGTTTTCACGAAGGTGCCATACGCGGACTTCTCATCGTGCTCGGACTGTCGGTGCACGAGCTGTTCGAGGGACTGGCTATCGGCCTCGAGAGCTCTGCTGGCTACGTATGGTGAGTGTCTGCGTTTTTACTTTCTATTTGGAAGGCGAAAGTGCAACCGTATATACACGCTGCTTTTATACGTGTGTATACTGCGCTCGAGATCTTTTTTTTTTCGAAAATTTCGGAAAAATACCGAGGGAGCTTTCTCTATTGGCGTTTACTTGTATTCAAACACTTGGCAATTGCTTTGATACCGAGAATTCTTTCAATGCGATGGGAAATCGTGGGATTTCGAATTGGCAAACGTGAAATTTATTTCTCCATTGAAAACTCTTCGATGTAAATCTGAAGGTTGAACAATTTATTTTCACGTGTTACGATCAATCTGAATTTTAAACAGACCAAAAAAGAAGATTTACTATGCAAAAGATTGACACACAAGCGCTGAATCATCATTCCAAGAGTACAAAGAACCTTATAATCTCATCTCCCTATTATCTCGCGTAACAATCAGAAGATGAATAGCAATCGTAATAAAAAAAAGCCTCTATATGACTTTCGTTTTACAGGTACATGTTCGGAGCCGTGGCAGCGCACAAGTTCATCATCGCGTTTTGCATTGGTGTCGAGCTAACCACTTCGCGCACCAGACCTGTACTCAGCTACGTCTATGTCTGTATGTTCGCTGTGGTGTCGCCTCTGGGCATTGGAATTGGTATGATTTTGGTCGGTGGTAATAGCGCTGCCGCCAGTGGTCCTGCCGCTGTGGCTCTACAGGTGAGAAATCTATTTTTATCGAGAAAAAAAAAATTATAATGCGCGGTTTTATTTTTTTTATCGATTTGTATATAGGATTTTTATGAGTCTCGCGTAATAATAGAGAAAAATAATTACGTACTCCGTAAATTCATTTTCCGAGCAATTTCGCGCGATTTTTAGCACTTGATTTCTCAACCATAACTGCAAAGTTTATTGACCAGAGAGTGTAAATCAAACGACGAAAAATGAAAAAAAAAAGCTCGCAGCTACACTACAAAAGAAAGTTCTTAAATTTGCTGCGTACTTACTTAAACAACAATTCTTATTTTTTCATAGAATTTGAAATTTTATCTTTAAATGAACAATTCAGCTTCAAGTAGTATCTCTGTCTAAAGGGTTTTACACCCGCTGATGTATTAAAATTAAGAAATAAAAAATGAAACGTTTGACTTGTACGAAATTGTAAACGTCAAATAAAAACAGTTTTTCTTAAAATTAGAAATCGAGTTCTTAAATTTGCTGCATGCTTAGAACAAATTGTTCTTAATTTAAGAACTTTTTTTTGTAGTGATAATGATGCAAGTTTGACCCAATAACAAAGTTACAAAAAGCCAATCAAAGTTTAAAGTAGATCTCGCGCAAGCGAAACCATGGCGATTGATTATAATTATCGATCACGCATACGTATATAATACACTAGATATACTCAGGCATGCCACGTAATAAATAACGATGACCGTAAATGTAATGGTACGATCGTAAATTTCTCCAGGGCCTCGCTTCGGGAACACTGCTGTACGTGGTGTTTTTTGAGATCCTGCACAAGCACCGTAGCGGCCTTTTGCAGTACCTGTCAATCATCCTTGGCTTTTCTCTCATGTTCGGCTTGCAAGTTTTGAGTGAGTATTCTATGTGTATGAGTTATGACTAAGGAGATTTCGATCGAATATTTCTCGTGTGCAAAAAAAAAATGAAAATTCAACGCACAGATTAACGTTTTATCTAGAGAGTTCAAACAAAAGTGGGTCGCAGTGTGATCGCGAGGCAGGCGAGTAAACATTGCGAGATTCAGCGATTACTAATCTCGTTGAAAAATATGTACAGAGTCCCGATTCAACTTTCTCTATCTCGCGTCGTTAGAGAAATAGAGAGATAGAGAGAGAATACAGGCATTACTGTGACATAAATCCGATCGACCTTGAAGTGTGAGAAAAACTACTTCGAAGAAATCCTATTATCTTCTCGTAATTTTTTTTCTTCTACAATGAGTTTCTTTATTATAGAATAAAAGAAAAAAACTCATCTATTCAAAAGTTCCTTGACCCTAAAACAATACAAAAGAATGAAAAAAAAAATTAGTCACTTTCCAGTAGTAACGGACGTGATCGATCAGACGTACATACACATTCGCGTTTTCCGCAAAGGGAAGAAGAAAAAAAAAAGAAATAACTAAACTTATAATCTCGCATGAATTATTATAAAGGCATATACGAGCGTAAGATCATTATTCAAGCGCGTGTCTAGCGAAAATAACATCTTGTCGGACGGGGGTCTTTGAAATCGCAGGTATATATACACGCGTCAATATGTAGAGAGAGAAAGAACTCGTTTTTAGAGAGATGAATATATAGAGAGTGCCGCACGACAGGAAATATTGAGAAATGATAATGACACGTACGTAAAAACGAGTGAAAGAGTCATGTGACTTATATGCGCGCGAGCGTTTTCATTTACTATGTACCACGCGCGTCCGCGGTTCACTTACCTTTCACATACTAACAAACTTGACAGGTGAAAGAGTGATTCCCCTCCTTTACACTGTGCAACGTTTCAGGTTATTCCCCAAGCGGTTATTCCCGGCTTGCTTGCTTGCAAAAAAAAAAAATTTTAATCGAATTTCCGCGCTATTAGAGTCGTCCAAGGTAATTGCCAAAAAAAAAGAAGGTAATGAGAAAGCTACAGGAAGTTTCATCATCAAAACACAGAGAGAGAGAGAGAGAGAGAGGAAGAGGATTACTGAGAGGACATTAGGCAATTTACGCAATCTACAACAAGTTGAAAATTGGTCCAGGGCGCGCTCAAGAGAGCTCAATGTCAACGTTGCTTGAAAATTTTAAGCTGTCAAGCTCCGCTGCATATAGGTATAACGCTGCTCGACTTGCTTTTTTGTCTTGCGTTTTTTTTTCTTTTTTGACATTGATATACAAGCTAAATAGCTCGTTTATCGAATTTGTGAATCACTTTAACGTCCTATAGATTGAAAAGAAAAAAAAATAGACCTGATTTTGAAATATCGATGCTTATCTCTTGAACTATGTCAAACTAATTACACTTTGCAAGGCTGTGCACAATGGGCGAAGAATGTTCATAGTCCTGTGCAAAAAAAAAAAGTTTTTCACGCGTGAATGACTAGTAGCAGTGGGAGGCAAAAAAAGTAAATTATTTACGCGTCATTACCCGAGCAAGGTGAAGCCTAGTATCTCATCTCTATAGTGCGCCGAAAAAAAAAATTGTTTAAAGGAACGAAAAAAGACCTTGCAGGTATGATCCCCTTGAGACTGAGACACTGTGATATTTTGAAGCCTCATCTAAAGAGAAACTAAAGTTTTATCATACCTGCATTGAATGTGTATACAAGTTTTTAATAATGCGCGCATACATACGTATAAGTAAAGTTCAACGCACGAGAGAGTTTCCTCTCCGGTACTCTCTCGCTTTTTTTTCTCTCTTTTTCTTCTTTATTTTGTCTTATATGCGGGGTGATAGAAAGGACTGACCTAATAACACAGATCTCGCCCGAAGAACTTTACCTGAGTGTGTGTGTGTATGTATGTGGCGCCGTTGGAGAAATTATACAGGCTTACACGCGCCTATACGTGACTCGCCTTTTTTTCTCTCTCTTTCTCTTTCGTCGCACGCGCAACATCTGAACTTTGCCGCTGCAAAGCTTTTCCCTCCTTTTTGCGCTATCGGTTAATTAGGCTGCTTTTTTTTTTCTCACACTCATAGACGATCTCTCTTTCTCGCGCGATTTTGTTTCACCGCGCAACGAGGAAATTTCCGACGAGATTTTATAAAAGTTGCAATTATTTCGTACGTTGACTTTGGATTTTTTTTCTATATATATTAAGACGCGCGCGCAGGTTGATGGGATTGCAAGCTTTATAATGGTCGTTTTAAAACTTTATACGCGAGAGAGAGAGAATCATGCGATCGACGAAAAAAAAAAAGTGACACTCGAGCACGTGAGATACAAACTGGTTTGACCGCTGCGTATTATAAATTAGATTTCGTCGGACGTTGTTGAATTCATTATAACATCAGCAGATCTAAATTCAAAATACTTTGTCAGTAGATTTGCAATTATGTCAATTACATTTATGAATGGCAAAACTTTGAACATTAAATAATTATTAAATTCAAAAACGCGAAAAGGAAGCCCAAACAAATTATCGAAGCCGCGCGTGGGGGGCAGAAATTAATTAAAGCAGTGCGCGCGCGCACAAAGGAATGTAATTACTTCGGAGGGGGGGAAATCAACGAAACTGCGAACGCGTCGAACATTAATTACGCGTTTAAAATTAACTGCAGAAAATAGCCGACGACGACGCCTCGTAAACAAGTCAACAAACTATTAGCCATAAACTATATATGCCAAGCCAATGGAATTTTCACGTGATAAAAACTCGCACACACAGAGAGAGAGAGAACATAATAAATTTCATTAGCAATCCACGCAAGTGCGGTAGTATTTTATAATAACTTTGCGCTACGCGCGAGAGAACTCGACATGAAAATTGTCGGCAATTTCCTTTGTTTCGACAAAAAGGACACGACGAGTACGTTGCGTTATTATAGTCGTCGTCGTCGTTGGATTGCGGAGCCGTTTTACAACGGTAAAATTAACGTGCGTCACTCAATAATATATCAATCGATTTTTACATTGCTCCCTAATAAAATCAAAAAAAAAGAGAGAGAGAGAAAAAAAAATAACGGTCAAAGATAAATAAATACACACAAAGATTTGCCTTTGTGAATCACTGTTGTTTATCTTCGCGCGGTTTATCTACGCGTTTGTTCCGCAGAAACAAATCTCTCTCCGCGAAATTCGGACTTTATATTTTTTTCCTCTCTCGGTCAGCGGATATACGGTTAATCTTTTTTGTTTTTATTTCTCTCATAATCCGTGCTTGAGAACAAAAGTTCCAACACATTGTTCAATGCTGCACGTAATCGCGCTAACAATGTATATATAGCGCGGAAAATCGGAGTCACGCTTCATCAATAGCACACACACACGCTGATGCATGCTCTACTTTCGCGCGCTTTATAATGCACATACAGACACTTGCGTGTATGTAAGTGCGCGCACTGCTTATATACATCTATTGTACGAAAAAAAAAATACTACATGCCTATTGGCACGCGATATCGTTCACGCAAAAACTTTTAATGGACTTTAAAGGATATATAGCATAGAGAGAGATTCCTCGTGGACGATTGTGTGTGTGTTTGTTTTGGAATACCCGACACGATGCCGAGACGATGTATATACATATCCTGCTGTTCGCTTTATTGATTACACAGCTATTATTGTGTGCTCGTATACGAGTACCTGTTCTTAATTTAGCGAAGCGTTTGATTTATATTACGAGTGGGGAAAGAAAAAATTTTGTACGTTGATGATTTTTTTTAACGAGATGATGATGCTGCACACGAATAATCGAGATTTTTTTTATACGGAAAGATTCTCCGATTGGAAATGCATTTTCTTATCGATGCATCGGATTACGTTTTTCGAGCCTTGATATACTTAATTTTTTGCGATTGATTGTGTAGGCAGATAATATACTCGTGACAGGAAATTGTATACACAAAGTATTTCGCAAAGTTTTCTTCAATTGTCCGATAATACGTATTATTATTATTTTTTCTTTCGACGACAAGTTGTAGGATAACTGCAGTATTTATATAACAGCTCGTTATACAGCCGAGCTACTGCACTCAGCGGAATTCATTTTTACAAGTTTATCGAAAATCGAAGAAACATATTTTCTTTCATGGCTATTTTATACTATACGCGCATTATAGAATCCTTTCGCTAGCAATTTATAGTATCCCTTTTCAAACTCGCGTTTACATAAAAGAGAGAATCTCTTTTTCGCAATCCATAAAATAAAAAAAAACTCTGACTTATTCAACGAGTATATCATTGCCGTTCGCATAATATAATCCCCTCGCAACAAGCCAAGCATAATACTTATCCAACTCAATTTTTGCCCCATTAAATCACAAATAAAAAAAAGGAAAAATCGTTAAAATAAAAGAAGTCCATTTCTTACAATACAAATGGTTGACGCAACACGAGTTTGTCTTCTCAATCGTTGCAGGTGCACATACACATACACACACATACAGTAAGCGTCCCGATTAGACGTAATAGAGTTGCCCCGGTGAAATTACGCTCGCGCGATTTTAAAATGCACGTCGCATAAAAGACGATGCTCCAGGGTCAGCAAAGATCGATACGCACCACCCCCGACAGTCAGAGAAGGGATGCTGCAAGGGGAAGACTCTCTCTCTCTGTCTCTCTTTTATAACTGCCAAGGAGAGAAAAACCTTGACCTTGTATCAAAGCGAAGGTTGGAATGCATTCGAGATGGCTTGCGTTTAATTAAGCTCTTCGTGCTTGCGACTGAAATTTCGGTTTAATTTCTTTCGCTTTCAGTTCGTTAACCGTGTCGAGAGGACACTCGAGTTGTAAGATTGAAAAATATTTATTTAATTACGCACTGCAGGTGCGGAAAAATTAGCAGCAACCAAATCATACACGTGTGCTATAAAACATTCGAATGCTCGCGTACTAAAACTACAACGACTTTGAAGAGCAAAGCTCTTCAAGCATCAATTAATATGCAAAAGTTGCTAATTACGCGGCAAAGCTTTCAAGCAGTTCGTCGTCAAGCTCTCTCGCTCGGGCTCAAATTCCCATGAGCATCAGGGCTTTCGCCAATGTGTGTCCCAAAGGAAGATTTTTTTTTGGTCTTTTAAAAAGGCAACTCGCACCCAAGAGAGCTCTCTCGTCGTGTCGGCGGTGGCATCGATCGCGTATACGGTTATACTAGTATAAGCCACGTGACGCCGGGTTTTCGGGCTCCGCTCGCTACTGCTGCTGCTACTACTCTCCCACACAGAGAGAGAGAGACGTATACACACTCGCAGTTGGTTCAGTCAAGTCGCAGTCAGTCAGTCGCTCGGCTACTCTCACTACGAGCAGCCGTCGCCGTTGAACGCGCGGTTCTTATATTTAAAATATACATTTGTACTCGACGATTCGTCTGCCGTATTGACAAAGTGTTCATGTATATTTAAACCCGGTGAGTTTGTGATGTGCATTCGCGATATGTGTATATATATATGTATCTCCGCGCAGCAGGTGAAAACGCAAAGCGCGCGGAAAGTCGCGCGCGAGACGGTGAAAGTTTCGAATGCCTCGTGTTATTTTCGTGTGAATTTCGTGCGGCTATCTTTTATGACGTCGAGTCGAAGAGAAGAAAAAAAAATCTTTTTTTTTTTAAATTCACGTGTTTTTAGTTAACGATCAAATATGCGAGGGATTAAGTATGATGTGATTGAATTATCTTATCGTTTTCTTCTTTTAGGCGTCTATCGAGTTTTAATAATCGATTGCATTTGGGTGTTAACGATTTTCAAGTGTTTTCAAACGGATAATTGCGTAAAGTAAGAGATAAACTTTGTTTTTAATGTCCCGCGAATGAATCACTTTCACACAGAAGCTCGACGAGACAATGTGTGCTTTGAGTTGCTATTAAAGAAAAAAAAAAACGCGTGCTAATAACATCTGTCAACAAATTTTGCTCGTTATATACAACACTATCAAAAATTACTTTACAAGTACTTCTTTTTCATCCTCTGCCTACTGCATTCTGAAAATAAACTTTTCTTGTCGCTTGAATGAAGAAACAGCAGATTATTTTTAGGGCTCGATACTCTAGTTTTTTTTTCTTTCACTTCACGAAGACGATGGTTCGATGCCTCATATATATATACGCAGTTGCTTTATTATTTATGCACGACATTTATCAATAAATCCACAGTGGCGGCGAAACGATAAAAGAAAAAAAGCAATCTTCCGATAAAACTATGTTTCCAATTAATATTACCAAAGTGTTTTTTATCGCGAAACGATGACTGAAAGAAACGATGAGGCACGAATTATATACAGTCAGCTTTCTTTAAAAAAAGTCAATAAAATTTTATAAAACAAAAAAACATGCAAAGGTGTAACTATCGAATAGGCCATCACAGATCAAAACTGTGCTATATTACCGCGTGATGTGACTCGAGAGCTGCAGGTATAAAGAGAGAGAGGAAAAAAAAGTCAATTGGAATCCGGCACACGAATGGCACGTGTAATTATCGGTAGCTCGTGCACGATGCGTTATCACAACATACACTCAACGCTTTCCCGGTATCCAAAAAGAAAAAAAAAAGTGCGCGCGCTGTAGTGTGAAATAGAGCTTGAAGTCGATTTCAAAGCAGGTCGCTATTCGTGTATTTTATTTTATTTTATTTCTCGAATCGACATGTATAGCAATCTTTCGAGTATGTGTACTCGGTGACTTGGAAAATTTCTTATCTAAGGTAAATGTACTACTACCGAATCGACGCAATCTCTTTCTCTCTAATATAGTTATCGATTACCCTTGAAAAAAAAAAGAAGAATTGTATATTTGTTTTTTTTTCATAGTTTGCTGCGCTCGAGAAGGCGCGCGACGATAAGCTATTAAACACTTGATTTTTATTATTGCTATTTAGTTCGATTCGATTAAATTTTCATACTTACCTTGTGCCTTATTTTTCGCCCCAAGGAGAATATTACATTGAACAAAATATTTTTCTATCGCGAATTACTTATAGTTTTTCTTTGTTTAATATTCATTCCGGAATATCACTTGCATCACAAATAGAATCAACCCAAAAATAAAAAAAATTAATGAATGCCATAAAGTCGAGGCAAAAATAGCATAACTTGATTTTTAAAAGCCTCGCAGTAATCGTCAATGGGAGAGTCGACGTCGCAGTCTTAAAGTTCGGCCACTTTATCTCATAAATAAATAGCCAACGTGTCGCGGAGAAACACACACACAAACATACGAGGCGTGGTGCGACAAGTTCAATCGGTTATTTACCTCGTAGTAGCGTTGTGGCGTAATCGGCAATTTTTTAAGGTTAATCTTTTATCTCTCCGAATTAACTACAAAAAAAAATTTTCTTTTATCGTAATTAAAATCACAGTTGAAAATCGAAGCGATAATTATAATTATAAACAAACGTGTATTCATTCCTTTGTGCGCGGGATCAAACCTTAGTTCCGGAAAGTAAAAGTGGACGTTTCGTAACGTGCACCAGTTTTTTTTTATTATATTCCAATAACAGTAAAACGCTGATGCCCAATGACAAAAGTAACAGTCGTTATGTAAAAAAAATGCACACCAGCCGATGACGAATTTTCGAGACAATAATTGGCAGCCCGAGACGCGCGCGAACAACAACGATCGTCGCGCACGTTTTATTATTCGCTTCCGCGCCGACTTACTATAACTTGTCCCCTCTCGTAAAACCGGTCGCGCGCATGATCTTCGTCGGAACGTTTTTTTTTTCATCTGTCAAAAAATAGAGTTTTCTAACGCGAAAGTAAAAGTTTCGTGTGTGCGTGGAAAAAAAAACGAATGACGATTTTCTTTTAGCTGTATATAAGTAACGTCGTTGGAAAATTTCATGTGAAAACTCGAATGTATCAATTTCGCTTTCGTCGCTTGGTTGTATCCAATCTCCATTACATACGACTGAGATTATTAGATAAAAAGCGCGGGTTCTTTTTTTTTCTTCGTACATACTTTATCACGACGAGATGAGTTACAAGTTACTGCGTTACGAGTTGGATAATGGGATATAACGAATGATGAGAGGGTACTTATGAAGTGATTGAAATCCGAACGTGAATCAGTCGCGTTGCGCCGCTGCTTGCGGAGATACATACTGGGAGAATTTTCCGTTTGAATTTTTAAAGAGACTTGTTTATTGAATGTTTTTAATCGGATTAATTAGCGAGTGCACATCACGAAAACTGTAAACATATATATATATTGCAGCATCGATTTTCAATGCCAAAAAAGTGACAAACCAAAGTTCAAGTGTGTCTCGAGATAACACCGAATGATCGAGTGTTATAAACCTGGTGAAAAACAATGATCGAACCACCAGTCAAGTGACAGCCACTCCATATACAACTCCAGTGTGAATAATTATAAGTAAACAACATTGAGTTCGAACCAAACACGAGAAATTCACTTGAACTTCACGATGGAAGTGCCATCGGTAACAACTCAACCGACGTCAACCGGTCCGAGTCCACAAACAGTGCTACTATTGGCAAAAGTCGGTTCGATGTTCGTGTTGGGTTTCGGCTCGTTACTTCTCGGCATGATGCCGCTGATAATAGGCAAATGCCGAATGAAGAAAAGTGAAACCAGAAGAGCAATCACCAGTGTGTCCAGTGCGTCGACAACCCTTACCTCCGCCTCGACACTCAGCGTGAGTGGAGTCGCTGCCGTTGCCGCTGACACCTCCCAAGTAATTGGCTGCTTCCCGTCTCATTGTCTCTTTATCGTGTCGTACGCCGAGTCGTTAAATGTGTCTCTTTGCGATGCATTCTTCGCGTCGTGGGAATAACGCAACGGACAGTTCGCTTACTCGACAGATTTTGATTTCGAATCGAATTTCGAAAGCGTGATTTTCTTTTTCAAACAAACGCAAGTTTCCATCAGAAAGATACTCTGAAATGTAAATATTGTGCTACAATCAATTCGCGTGGGAGTGGGTAAAGAGTTATTTTTAATTCACGCGATGGGCAGATTGTGTTTTTCTTTCATTCATGGATTCCGCGCCATAGCGGAATCGCGCGGCGCGAACGCTCGGCATGAAAAATTAATTCAGTCGAAATGCTAAAATTGTTTTTTACAGCTCTCACGTGTTTCGAATCCAATCTAAAAATAAATAAACAGAGTCATCTCTATTTATAAAAGAAATTAATTTTTATTCGACTTTTTTTGATAT
>JAWWMK010008161.1:0-26950 GCA_035047105.1 Galeopsomyia nigrocyanea
CTCTCGCTCTCTCTCTCTCTCTCTCTCTCTCTCTCTCTCTCTCTCTCTCTCTCTCTCTCTCTCTCTCTCTCTCTCTTTCGCCCACAGCGGAGTGTTTGTAACGCTGAGAGATTTTATAAAACTTGTGTATTTCGATGCGACTTGCATTTTGCTCCAAAATAAAAAAAACACAAACGATCTATTGTTTTTCCGTAAAACGATCGGTATGAAATCGAGCGCACAACCAAACAAGTGCACAAGAAATAAGAATGACCGCCGATCTCATTAACGAAAAAGACGCGCAGAACATACACACGAGTAATCGTTCGATCGGGTACTCATATTATTCGCATACGCTCCTGAAGGCAGTTCGCTCGCCAAGCATAAGCCGCAGCAGCAGCAGCAGCGAGTCTCTCTGTCTGTTGGCGGATCGAAAAGGCGCGCTCTCTGCAGCAGCAGCAGTCTCTCGACATGGCTGCTGCTGCTTGCTATATACGAAAGGAAACTTCTCTTTTGCCCGTGAGCGAGCGCAGCAGCTGCTTTTTTTTTCTTCTCTTCATTCTCAAAAGAAAACGTATCTACCTGCTCTTCTAATACTCTCTTGGGAGAGAGAGCGCTTACTACACACGCAGAGCGAGAGAGAGAGAGCAAAGCAAGCATAGTTCTGTCTCTCTCTTTCCGCTCCTTTCACGCGACGTCGGCGGTGCGCGCTATACACAGAGCGGCGGCGGCGCGTTTTCCGTGAATGGCCGGCTGAAAATTCGTGACGTCGTCGTCGGAAGAGATCGAGGGCAGCGGAAGCGCATCTCTCTCTCTCTCTCTCGCTCTGCACTTTTGCACGCACACAGCTTTATACAGAGCCAATGAGTGTGAGTGAGTGAGAGAGAGACACACACATAGACGAGATAGGGGATCCGGTCGACAAAGTCTCTCTACCCACACAGACAGACAGGCAGGCAAGCAAGGCAGGCAGGCAAGCAGGCAGAGGGCCGGAGAGGGAGCGAGAGAGAGAGCACGAGCTATTTCTGCGGACGTATAAAATAAGCAGTGAATGAAGCCCGTTTACTGGCGGTCAACCTAGACAGAGACGGAGCGAGAGAGCGAGCGAAAGAGCGCGCGACTCGAAAGACAGCGGCGGCGGCGACGGCGGCTGGCGGCGGTAGTACGGCGGATGGATGGATGGTGGTGGCGGGCGGTGGTGGGGCGGAATGGAGCGGCGAAGAGTCGAGCGCGCAGCACAGTGGGGAGCGGCGGCAGTAGCGGAGCAGCTCTCGCGCAGGCAGAGCTTGTCGCAGAGTTGCTGAACGCCGCGCGTAGCGCAGAGTAGTCAGTGCATATCCGTCGCGCTTCTCGCAGCAGCGCAAGATAAGTCGAGCGAGAGAGAGCGAGAAAAAGGAACGATCGCGAGGCGACGAGAGACGACGCGCGAGAAAGCAGCAGCCGTAAGCACTACCACGAAGCAGCAGAATCCGAATGTCGCCGGGAGAGGCGGCGCGAGCCGCGGCGAGTAGTAGTAGTCGACTCAACAGGACGTGCTCGTAGATAGTTGTGTTTCCGCGCTGGTAGAGAGAAAGAAAGAAAGAAAGAAAAAAAAAGTGTGATTATATTGATGTGCGACATATATATAAGTAATAGGTGCGAGAGAGTGCGACAAGTGTAAAAGTGTGGATACCCTGGACTGCAGCGGGCCGCCGGCGCTGCCACCGCGGCGTCCACCCTGGCAGCAGCAGTCACACATCTTGCCAGAGGTTATTAAGGAGCAAGTATCGAGCAGCAGGTTAGGCGGCAGCGGCTGCAGCGTCTCCGTTGCCAATAGTAGTTATCCTACGAGTGACAGTGCAGCAGCAGCAGCAGCAGCTTGTGCTGCTGAGCGTGAATTACTGTTGAACGCGAGGTTGCAGCAGGTCATCGCCGCAGCCGCAGCCGCTGCCGCCGCCTCAGTGCCGCAACCGCCGCAGCAGCAGTCGCCGCCGGTTATCGTGCCGCCAAGTTACCCTGCGCCCCCGCGGCCACCCAGTCGAAACGGTGAGTTCAGTTCAGTTCATCGAATAACTGCCGGTTTTTCCTTTTAATTGTAAGTGCCTGTGTAAGTGTATGTGTGTGCCTGCGTACACGGAGAAAGTTGAGAAAGTAGTAGTAGTAGCAGTAGTAGTAACCCAGGTGAAAACGAGTATATGAATGAGAGACGAAATTTCGCTGTTGAAACCCTATAGAGGCAAGAGTGAGAGAGAGAATCGGAGAAAGAGAGTTATCTCTGTTTACCCACCCCGTTATCGCGAGTTGGCGTGCCCGCGGACGCAATCTCCGAGTACACAGACCGGCCTCTCTCTCTCTCTACTCGCGCTCGCTCATACTCACTCTCGAAGAGCTTTGTTTTTTTCGCTTCTCGGTACCGCGAAGTTCTCTTATTTCATTTTTTTTTTCTCTTTAAAAAAATCTAGGAAATCGGTGTGTCGATAATAGGGGGGCTTTTACCGACGGAGTACGATCGTATTGCTGCTCTCGCTCGCTGATTACGAACGTTAACCTAGAAAAACTGTACAGATAAGTGGTTGTGTAGTATATCTCCTTACCTGTTTATCGTAACTATTGAAGTCTCGGGAGAGAGAGAGAGAGAGAGAGAGAGAGAGAGAGAGAGATCGACGATTACAACGAAGCAGACGGAGCGAGAGAGAGAGAGACGAAAAAAAAAAGAAACGACCTCCTCATCAGCGTCGATAACCGATATCTTTCACGCATCCAAATTCCACACCTGCGTCGATCGAGAAAGAGAGAATAAAGAAGCAAAGAGAGAGAGAGAGAGAGAACCGTGCAGCGCTCTGCGGCTGGAAATACGAGAGAGAGAGAGAGAGCGAGTACATCCGCTGAAGGGGAATTATCTGTCGGGTTGGTTGGAGAGCTATCTCTCTACAGTACAAGCTCTCCTCTGGCTCGCGGCTCGGCTCGAAACACATACAGCACGAGCGAGCAAGCAAGAGAGAGAGAGAGAGAGAGAGAAAGATATCGCCTCGCCGGTTTCTCAATCTAGCGTGCGCGCGCGCGTGCGATTGTATAATTCCGAACTCGCGCGAAGGCGTTGCTTACATATTACACTTCTTTGATTTTTCTTTTTTTTTTCTTTTCTGCTTCACATTACGTTTTCGAAATAACATAATACAAAGCGTAGGTGGTATAGATCCCGGTAATGGTATAGTCGCATTCCGTGTGATTTGAAAATTCAGCCTCGTTCGTCGTGCACAGTTTTTCGCGCTGGTTTTTCACTTCAATGGGCTTCGCTTGTAAAAGCACGCGCGCAGGTATTATTATTGTATACTAAGGACATAGGCTTTTGAATGGTGCGAACCTATACGAACAGATGAATGAATTTTAGTTCGAAAGTTGCGCTTCTCTCTCTTCAATGCGAGCGTATATAGGATTTTTGCTTCTGTCATCATGGGCGTTTTTTCTTTTTTTTTCTAAGAAGGAATTTCCTTCAATTTCCTTCGCGACTATTGTTGCACGCGCGTGTTTCGTATTTGGGACAGCCGGCATTTATACATTTCAGAGCGTAGAGCAGAAAAAAAAAGAAATCTGATAAATTGGTAGCAACGTTTCGCGAGTGTCAAAACAAACTGAGAGAAAGAGAGAAACATTTCTTTATTTCATCTCGAGTTTATTTCAAACAAACACGTATCTCGCAACAATCATCGACAATTAATTTCTCTCGAAAAAATTCATTGATCAAACCTCGGCGATCAGTCGATAATAAATTCACCTGTGAAACAGTTCTTAAAAAAAAAGCTCTTTACCTCGCTCACCTATACGTACAATCTTTCCGTGCACGTTATATATACAACATCCCACGCGTTAAAAGCCAAGCGCGAAAAATCGATCCGCAAGCCGCCCACAACGAGAGTCGACGACGACGTACATCGAAATCACTGCGCGTTCGTATATATATACACACGCCAGAGAAATAGAGAGATTGTATGTGGGTGAGTTTGATCCTTGCAGCAGTGACAGGAAGGCGTTGGAATCTCCATTGACGTATATGTGAAATTCCAAAAAGGAAAGCAGCAATAATTTAGGGATTCCCCGTTTGCTTTTTTTTTTATTCTTAATATCCACAAAAATTTAAATCCTTTAGCGCCTCTTGACAAACTCGTTTTCTCGCATATACATCTGTCTCCCTCTCTCTCTCTCTCTCTCTCTGTCTGTGTGATCGACCGTTCTCATAAACACCGGTAATATTCCAGTATCGGAATGTCCATTGAAAGAAAAAAAAAAGAAGAAACACAACACGATGACTGAATAAAAAAAAAGAAGAAATTCTTTTTTTTTTCACAAGCAGGTACACACGACGTTCGCGCGAGTGACTCATCGCCGGAACGCATTGGAAAGTATAATTTCGATGTGCCGCGTTCTGTTGTATATATATACGTAGGGGAAAAAAAAAGGAAAACAATCGAATTTTCGCACGCGCATGTGTATCGTAATGCCTATCTTTTTTTGCTTTCGGTGAATGAATCATATACGCGTGTTTTTTGAAATCTCGATAGATACGGCCCTGCCACGTGACCGCTGCAGTCGAGGCGGCTTTGTCGAGCGGCAATGCGATCGCGAGACCTGTGCATTTACACACAGAATCGTAGATTTCTTTCGATATTTCATTTTTATACTCTTGATGCGAATTTAACCACGAGACACGTGATTACGTTACAGAGTTGAAAAAAAATTCACGATTTATCATTGTGTACGAGGCTTTACTCCAATTTTCAAACAATTTTTCATTGATCTTTCGTGACCTTCACGTTCTCCTAAACAAATAAACCTCGTCAAACTTGAAAAACACTACCGATATCCCTCTGAACCCAGGAAAATCGGCAAAAAACAAGGAGCCACCGTGACGTTGTGAACTTAGCCTTACACACCATCGTATAAAGTATTCACGCTCTCGTGGACCGCTCGCGCGCGCTTTCAGAGAGCTCGGCGTAGCGGATAACCGGACCTCTTCTCTCTCTCTCTCTCTCTCTCTCTCTCTCTCTCTCTCTCTCTCTCTCTCTCTCTCTCTCTCTCTCTTTCGTTCTCGAGTCCTTCGCTCTTTGCTTGCAGGAGGGGGAGAGAGGGAGAAAAAGAGACAAAAATGAAAGAGAGAGAGAGAGACGGTATATACAACGACCTGAAGAAAACGTGTGTGTGCGTACGGACGCGCGTAAGCGCGGGAGCTAACAACGCCAACGGGTCTCGATGTGTGTATATAGCTTCGTTTCTTTTTTTTTCTTTTTTTTTTTTGAGAGAGAGAGAGTTCGCTCGCTTGCCTTGCTTTGCCTTGCTTCTTCCTTTCGACGCGAAGATTCGCCCATGCAGCCGCGCGCGACACACATTTTCAGACGCCGACGACTAAAATTAAATATTATAGCGGTCGTTCAACCTTTACATTTTTTTTTGATTGTTTGAGCGTGTGTAAATTTTGTTTTCTTTTCGTTTGTTTGTTTGTTGTATGGAAACATGAACGAAGGGTTGATTGCGATCGTACATTTGTTTGGCGGGAGATCGGAAATCGCGTTAATAATTATAGAATTCTACGTCGCGTTGTTGAACTCTCGGTTGAATGATGAAGATCTTCATGGATTAAAAAGGGTTTTTGAGCTTTTCTCTCTGTCTCTCTCGCGCGCGTGTAGCATATGTTACCGCGTCGTTCTTTTTTTTTCACGATGTGTTGCTATATGTATATCGACGGAAGAAACGAAACCATCTGTTACACTCGGCGATCGTGCTGTGTGTGAGAAAATCTTGTGTACATCGCGTGATTTTTCATTTAAAAAAAAAAATATATATATATATAACCGCTTGATGAACACGTTTCTCGTAAAAACCACGCTTTCACAAATCGAAATGAGAATGAGAAAAGCTCGATCGACACACAAAAAAGAATATCGAGAGCAGTATGTAGTTCTCGAACGAGGCCGTTCTCGGTTCGTGGTGGGAGAGCGAGAGAGAGAGAGAGAGAGAGAGAGAGAGAGAGAAGGCATATATGAATGAAAGGCGCGTACACACTTTGCACACGTACATATACATACATATGCATTTGCGTGTGTGTACGCGTGTGGTATGAATGGACGACGAGGACAGAGAGAGAGAGAGAGAGAGAAGAGAGTTGCAGCAGCTAATGAGCGACGATAAATATAACTCGTCTCTTTATATTTTCAAAAGCCATCGCAGTCGCTCTTTTTTACTCCGGTGAAATTCGCGAATACACATACATACACGCGATTCGGATAAATTGGCGATCGGGAAAAGGAAATCGGCAAATCGAATCAAGAAAAGAATTTAAATAAAAAAACACGAGGTGAAAAACCCTCGCGAGCGAAATTTCCACGAGCGACACAGAATACAAGACGAAGTGTATTATAAAGTTCATTCATCGTTGCTTAGTTGGTCGTCAATGATAGCTTCCCGTCCATTCATAAAAAGTGTGTTCTCTCTCTCTCTCTCGTTGGTTAGGCTTGATAGTATAGACCGCCAGATGGCACTGGCTTATAATACTCCCAACTCCCCTACGTCCGTCTCCTCCCTTCCCCTTTCATCGTCGTCTCCACCTCTCAAAAGCCAGCGCAGCACACCAACACACATACCAAGTGTATAGTAGTAGTGGTAGTAGAGCTTGTCTCGCTCGCACACGGGATTTCCGGCGTCCGGTTGCACGCTCTCTCTCTCTCTCTCTCTCGCTCTCTCTCTCTTTTGCTGCTTGGCAAGCTTCAGTCACTCGCCAGTCCACGTCGCCAACATTCAACCAGCAGATAGCTGAGCAATGCCATCGTCGCGTATATAGAAAAACAGTGCGTGCGTGTCTCTCTGTGTGTGTGTATATATGTGTGTGCGAGTGTCGTCTGTGCGTTCATTGATGATGATGATGATGATGATTATCGTCATCCCGTGATTACTTTCGGTGAGTGTTCTTCGATGCTGTGTTCTGTGTGTTTTTTTTTTATTTTACTTTAGTTTATTTTTTTTACATTCGTCGATCTTTTACCGGAAGTTGGAGATCGTGCGACGAGATGTTTGTGTGTATGTGTGACAGCTTTGGGATGCTGCGAGTGGTTTTTACTACAGTTTTTCAAACGTTAGTGTATTTTTTCCTCAATGAGCAAAAGAAGTGTCTAATTATTTTTTTTTGTTTTGGAATTTCGGAGTTTTTTTTTTTTAATTAGCGCGTGCGTACGCGTTTATAAATTCATTGAACCGTCGCTGCCGCGAATTCCACAGGACTTATTCACATCGAAGAGAGGGTGTGTGGAGTGGGGAGGGAAGAAAGAGGCAAAATAAGAAAAAAAACGGAGCCGAAGCACTCCCACATCCGCATAACGCCGTGCCGCCAATGAAAATTCACGAGAGTGAGAGAGAGACACACACAATGCTCGCGCGCGCCACGGTTTTTAACGTTGCGCAATTGCGCTCGACTATACTCGCTCGCTATATTAGAAGGTCGTCGTTCGTCGTCTAAAACGTGAAATTCCAATTCAACGACAAAGTGTGTACGTGCGCGTGTAATAGAAATCGACGATAGAATGATGACTTCTTTTTTTTCTTCTTCTATCGATGAATTTTCTCTTATGTACTTCTCTCTCTGTCTATCGTTCGCTTCCTTTCTCTCTACCTATACCTATAGAATACTACAACCTCTCTCACACGACGAGAGAGAGAGTACAGTTGCAGTGGGAAGTTCGTCGTCTTTGTCGTTGACTGCACCTGCAGCAACACAACAATCCTTCGCGATATTTTTTTTTTTTTTGCCTCCCAATGAATCGACATCGATGACGAGAGCAGCGCGTGTGTATGTGTAGGTAAACTACGTGACGGTGTGTTTCGCAAAAGTAGATCTCTCGCTTTGTCTAGTCACACTCGTGATCTCTCTTATTCACGATTATCATCATTGCTAATTTTACAAAAAGAAAAAAAAGAAAAAAAATCATTAATCACAAAGTAACGCGAAAGAACAATAAATATCCGTAAAATCGAACGGATCGAATGAACTTTCAGCCGTGACTGTACTAAAAGCCGACACGTGAACGTAAAACGAGCGTAGATTCCTTCGTCGGTGCTGGCTGCTGCGGCGGCGGCGGCGGCACGTCCTGTCGTTCCTCAGCAGCAGCAGCAGCAGGCTTGGAAAAAGAGAAAGATCTCTTTGCCTTAGCTTTGCTTCGCTTGCTGCTGCTGCTGCCTGCTGCCTCTTCGACACGACACACCTTCTTCTCTCTCTCTCTCTCGTAGTGTGTAGTAATCGAGTACGCGCGAAAGACTCTCTTCGATTGATACTGTATATACCTATTCGCGAGTGTGACACACTTATACTATTACGATTCTTTCTCTCTCTCTTTTCTTCATTCACGATAGGTGGGTATTACTATAGCGAGATAGATAAAAAAATTTTTTTTATGTGGGATGAATGGAATTATTGGAATGTACGTGATGATTTTTAGATGTTACGGATGGAATGAATGTTCGTTCGACAGAGATTCGTATTAATCGAGTTGACAGTTCGCGTTAATGGACGATCGAAGGCTATGAGTTATTAGTATGAACTATAGAGTCAAGCGATTTCCTCGATATATCTTTGCCATGAAACTGTTGTCGATTGTCCTTAATTACTCTGTTATCGTCTATTTTCTGATTTTTTTTCTTCTTTTTCCACGAGACAGTCATCGAGCGATCATTTGATTTTTCGTTTTGTTTGCGATGTGTTTGCAGGTGGGGATGAAGCGCTTGTCGCGAGGACGGGAGGAAGCAGCAGCAGTAGCAGCGGAAAGTCGAATCGTCGGATCGTCGGAGCATCATCAACGAGCAGCCAGCACCTCGCTAATGGAACGGCTCTGCCTTGCGCGCCACCACCTCGCGCCGCAGGTTGGCAGCCGCCCCATCATCATAATCGTCAGCAACAAGAGGAAGTCTCAGCAACAGCCGTCGTCACGTCTTCGCCAACAGCACCAGCACTTGCCCCACGGCCAACTCAACAATGGGCTAGTCAGTTGGCTCGCACCCACAGCCAGCTACATCCCCAACCGAACCGTCAGCAGCCGCAGCAGCAGCAGATCACAAGGAGTCACAGTCAGCGAGAAACAACACCTAAGGCCACCGCCACGGACGCGGCGAACAACAGCAGTTGGCAGTGGCTCGCGGCGCCAACAGTACTAGCGCCCCCGCGACCCATGTCGTCCACACAAGCAAACCACCTGCAGCACCATCCGACGCCGCACAATGCCAATGCACCGGGCATCGCACAGCGACAGCAGCAGCAGCAGCAGCCAGCGCAGGTCGTCCTTGGCCACGATCACAGTAGGCCTCTGCCACCACCACCGCCATCGCCCTTCTCCACTGGCCAAACCACCACGGCGAGCTTCCGCAGCGTTAGCAGGAGCCCTCTACCGCCCACCTCCATCTCCACCTCCACCTCGACCGCCTCGTCGCAACTCTCCACTGCTACTCGCATCGTCACGACGAGTAGTAGTACCACGCAGCAGGGCCCGAATAACGGCGAGGTGAGCCTCGAGGCGCCCAGGCCCGATGGCGAACGTCTCGCCAACGAATACGTCGAGACGCCCTTCCGGCCGAACAGCCAACAGCAGCAACACAAGGATGAAACGACGACGACGACGACGACGACGACGACGAACAAGAAGCAGCATCCACCGCCACCGAGCAGCAACAAGCACCACTGCGCGACGAGTAAGCACCACCGACGCAACGGACCGATCACCAAGCAACCGGTGTCCTTCACCAAGGAGCCCTCGTCGCAGCAACGCTCGGCCAGCCAGCAGCAACAGCAGCAATCCGGCGGCGCGAATCTGCAGCAGCAGCAGCAGTCCGCCGCCGACACGAGCAGTCTGTCGATCATGTGCGAGAGATGCGGCAAGTGTCGCTGCGAGAGCTGCCGCGAGCCGCCGCCATTGCCGTCGCGCTGGCTCTGCGAAAACTCGTGCTACTGCTCGGCGGAGACGGTGCTGGATTACGCCTCGTGTCTGTGCTGCGCCAAAGGATTGTTCTATCACTGCAGTTTGGCGAGCAACGACGACGCCACGACTTGCGCCGACGAGCCGTGCAGTTGCGTCGGGCCGAGACGCCTCGCCAGATGGAGTTGTTTGTCGGCGTTGGCGCTGGTGCTGCCGTGTCTGCTCTGCTATTGGCCGCTCAAAGGCTGCGTTGCACTCTGCGAGGCTGGCTACGCCAAACACGCCAGTCAGGGTTGCAGGTGCGAACAGCCGGAATTGGGCGAGAAGAGGCTTCTTGCTCCGGAATCGTCATAAAAAAACAAAAGGGATTTTTTTTGTTAATCATTGGTGTTGTGCGCGTTGAAAATTTGACTTTATTTTTCTTTTTTTTTTCGTTTGTTCGATGAGGAGGAGGACGCGTTTGTCGCAAACGATCTCCTCGAACCAAACCAAGTACACAGCATTTACACGAACGATACTATTATTTTTTTGTTTCATCGAACGAAGTGCTTTATTTATTGTGGAGAAGGACACTCGACGGAACGCGCTGAGAGAAGGCTCTTCTTTCATTCATTCCTTTCGATTTTTTTTGTTATTAATCGAGGAATGAATAAAACGCGAGTGAGAGTGAGAGTGACTGTCGCTCTGGATAGATAGCTCTATATTATTATACATATATAAATAATAACTAGATTTCGAAGAAAAGAAACTAAAAATATATATTGTATATTACATTTGTATAAAGATTACACTTTTCTACAGTTTATTTATTCGTGGGCGTTATCGCGGGTATACATACACACAAACACAACATCTAACACACATACACCTTCAAAGAACACACACACACACACACACACACACACACACGCATACTCCAAAAACACGAAGAAGACAACACTGAGGGAAGCACAGACGTAGGCGCGACGACGACGACTTTCTTCTTCTTTTGTTTTCTATTATACTTCTTTTTTTGGTCGCATTGCAACTGCAAGCGAGCGAGCGAACGAGTGCGTGAGTGTGAGTAAAACACAGCGAGAGAATACAAGAAAGTAAGGAAGAAAAAAAAGAAGCATTACAAGCGAGAGAGAGAGAGAGAGGTGCGCGGTGGTGTTGTACGTACGTCACTATTGAAAGCCCGAGGACCGATACGATATACGTTCTTTTCGCTGAGAGAAATATTATTTTTTATTACTATAACTACTACTATTATAATATTATTGCTATCGTATATTATTATTATCGTAATTACTATCGTTATTATTACTATTATAATAATTCTTCCTTTTTTTGTTCTTTGTTGTGTTGTCGCGGTACGCAACAGCAGCAACACGCAACAAACAAACAAAACAAACGGCTTGCATAGGCGTGCGACGAACAAACAACGACGACGACGATGATGATGATCTATACACGATGATGAAAAAAATTTGTAAGCGCTCGGTCCTCGCGGTCGATCGAATTTCTGTTGTTTTTTTTTTATTTCACAGAGAGAAAGCAAGAAAAAACAAATATTGTAAGCGCGTTTATTAATCGATGGGCTAGAGAGAGAAAGACAAAATACATTTATACATAGACAGAGAATGCGAGAGAGAGAAAGAGTGAGAGTGCCTGACTTTTTTCGACTTTATTAATTTTTCCAGTATTATCTAGTCTTGCGAACGAGGTTTTATTTTGTCAACGCGGAAAAGGCTTTCTTATATCGATCGGAATAGCGAAATACACACACAAACACATTCACACGTCTACATACACTTACACGTCGATAAATATATTATAGAAACAGACAGGAATATAATACAAAATATATATGAAGCGCAAACGACGAACTCGCCACTCGAGAGTAGTCGAGAGAAAAGGGTGAATCGAATGAAAGAGAAGGCGAAGAGAGCCAATCAATCATCAGGCGTTGCATGTGTACGCGATAAAACAATATCAGTTTTCCGCGTTGCTCTCTCTCTCTCTTACTCTTCTGCATTGGAATTCGACGATTGCGCGCACCGAATTCCCGCGTAGAAGTGCCCGAGAGAGAAAGAGAGAAAACAAGCAAAGAGCACACTTTACAAATCAAACGCAAACGTACGAACACACACGCACGCGCGCGCTCGAACAAAAAATAAAATATTTAAAAC
Source organism: Galeopsomyia nigrocyanea (assembly GCA_035047105.1). NCBI lineage: Eukaryota > Metazoa > Arthropoda > Insecta > Hymenoptera > Eulophidae > Galeopsomyia > Galeopsomyia nigrocyanea. The sequence continues at coordinate 12,077 of JAWWMK010008161.1, forward strand.
TAGAGCGTAAGTTCGCCGATTTTTACACACACACACACAAACGATGAACGACGCCGAGGAGAGAAAACAAAGAAAGAAAAAAAAATTCCATTCCTTCAGCACTGATTTTTTTCGTTTTTATCTTTTTTCTTTTTTGTTGTTTCTCTCGATGTAACACAAACCGATTACACTATTTATACTGTACCACGACTTTTGCTCTGCACACACGAACTATATATGGTGTTTTACAACAAACAACAAAACTCCATTTTTAAAGGCTTTTACGTGCGCGTTGCGATTATCGATGCAAGCGCAAAAGAAAAAAAAAAAAGAAAAAAACTAATGTTTTTTGCCATTTTTTTCTTTCTAAGTGCGTGTGTGCGCAAAGTAATAAAAAAAAATAAAGACGACTGTCGTTTATAATAAAATAAATAATAATAATACCGTCACAAAAAAACTGAAGCTGAAGAAAGTATATCGCTAATGAACGGGGTTAGCCCGGCCCGCGCGTCGCTTGAATGTCACACACACGTAAATGTAATTGTGTATGCGTATAATGTGTAAATGAATAATGTGAGTGCGTGAGAATTGATGAGAAATGAATGTGTGTGTGTGTATGAGAGAGAGAGAGAGAGGAGGTGACTCGCCAACAATCGAAAGGTGAAACTATGGCATACCCTTTCAATTTAACTGTATAAGGCCTACACACACGCTCTGTATATGTCTTGTAAATATATATATTTGAGAAAAAATTATAAATCACGCTTGTTGTCGTATTGCAAAAACCTTATGTCCGCCTATTCCCCTTACAGTCACAATCATGTTCAAAATGTCTTTTTTAACAACTTAGAATCGTTTTGATTATAATTTTTTCAACTGTTAAAAAATTTCACTCAAGTATATCATCAATCATCAAAAAAAAAAAAACAAAAAAAAAAAAAGAAGTTGAACCACACATCCCAAGAAAAAGGGGTGGTGTCGGTCTTCCTGCAGATGTGATTTTTTGAAGCAAGCAGCAGCAAGCTAAGAGTAAGGCAACGGAAACGCTCGCACGCCGTCTCGAAATTAATCGTGCTTGAATTAGATGGCTGTGGTAATGGATTTACGGTCTGCACGTATATATACGCAGTTTCTATATGATTTCGCGCGCTGCAGCAGCAGTCTGGCCCATCCCTCCCATCGCGTCGAAAACAGGTCTTCTGGTCTTAAGCAGACGGAGACAAATTTGGTGGAAAAATATGTAGGTTTTCATTCTCGTTTCTTCTTATTCCAGTAGAAAGAATTTACGTTTCGTCGGACGTGTTCATTCAAAAAAAGAAAAAAAGCCCAGAGCTCAACATTTCATTGACGATTTCCCGGGAGTCCGCAGTATAGAATAACCTTCGCCGTCCGTCCGTCCATCCGTTCGAGAGAAAAAAAAAAGGAGAGTCAAAGAGGACGAAGAAGAAGAAGAAGAAGAAGGAGAGAGAAGTCGACGACTTGCACGCACACACACGCAGACTCCTCTCTTTTCTCGCTCAACAGCGGAAGTTGGCGTTCGAGCGGCTGTTTTTCAGACCGGATGTGACGCTGCAGCGGCAATCCGTACGCAATATCGAGGTGCAGCAGCAAAACTCGACTCTGCGCTGGCAGAGTTCACGAAAAATGCTTACAGCGAGAGGAAAAACAGAGCAGAGTATATAGAGGAGGGGAGAGAGAGACGACGACGACGACCGGAAACGCCAGTTAGCCGAGCGGACTGCATCCGCCGCCGCCGACGAGGCAAGCAGCAAGCAGCAGCTCAGCAACCGATCTAATGCACTGCAGCAGCCTCCCTTTTATAGCAGCAACCGAGCGACTATACGGATAGACGACCGAATGGAACTCTCTCTCTCTCTCTCTTTCTCTGGCTGATGCGCGAGATAAATGCTGGACATTTCGTGAGGAGATGTATATAGGTGATTTATGAATTTTTTTTTTTTTTCGAATATATTTTCTTTTTTATTATTGTGATCGAGATGATTAGATATTCACATTTGATTTTGTGGTGTAAATTATCATACGGTTTTTCTTTTTCGTTCTTTCGTTTTTTTTTTTTTTTTTTACAAAGAATCTCGCGGTATTCGGTATGTGATGAAAATTAGATGCTGTCGATGTTGCGGAGTTTCATATATACGTTGCAATCATCGCGAGGATACTTTTCGTAAATATACAATTTCGATCGGTTACTTCTTTTCTTCGGGAATAGAAAGTAGTCGTAATTACACATCACTCTACGTACATTTATTTTTCATTAAAACTACTCAATGGCAATTCGAAATCATCAATCAGCCGCCCTCCAAAAAAAAAAAAAAAAAGAAACGAAAGAATGAAAAAAATTCTCCGTATAACACCAAAGCCTCGAAACGGATACCTCGTATATACATACATATATTCGCACTAAAAATTCCTCCGACTGCAGCAAAAGAAGAAGAAGAATAAGAAAAAAAGAGAGAATTTACCGCGAAGCCAAATTTCCACGTATACGAACTGCTTCCGGAAGTGTAAGAGACAATGGGCGACACGGTCGTGTCTATATAACACAAGAAGTAGAAGAAGAGAAAAAAAATAAAGTGGGTCCGAATAAGACTCTTAGAGGTGACACTAACACGGCAAAAATAAAAATGTTCGAGCAGCGCGGAGAAAGGAAGCCGTTTTTGGCTATACGAGGATGAAAGAGATCCCTTCGAGGGAATGGCTTTGCCTTCCGCGAACTAAGGCTAAAAAGGCCCTTTCGGTGTATAAGAGTCGAAGTGTATATAGGGGGGACTCTTTCACCTTGTAACCGATGCATTTAGATCGGTAAGGTATGATAGATTGTATACTGGTCATTTCGGTAGTTAGATTTCGGATTTTAAACCTTCTTCTTCGATTTGAATGGGAGATGTGCTTGTAAGATGTACTTTCTTTTTTTTAAAGGTTCTTATACGCTTTTATACAGGGGAAAGTCTGACGCAACTCCGAATTAAAACGTGATGGTAGAGCAATAATTTTTTTTTTCAATTCGCAGAATAATTGTACCTAAAAGCACAATCAACGCGTTTAAAAGAATCAAACCATCTCTTTTACACTTTTCTCTCTCTCCACAAGATATACGACTTACGCGCGTTACAAAGTAAATATTAGCCTTTAGCCGTGAAACGCTAATCTAAAAAATTACACCTTCTACCCGCGCGCGCGCGCGCAATTTTCCGTCTACGTGCGTATACAATAGAAATAATAATCGCCGTCAGCGAGAAAAACTTAATAAATCATTCGTCTCCATTCATATCGCGTTTTATACTTCACCCCGCGCTAATAATCCGTTTTTCTTGCGAAATCTTTCACCGCCATAAATTCACCACGGGTATTCATTAGCGGATTCTCTTGCTTGTAATTTCACGGACAAAATGACGGTCGAATGAAAAATTGATTCTTTCGACGATTAAATTGTTTGTATCGACTGCTTCGCGTAGGCGTTGATGTGTGATCGAAATATTCGAGTGATTTGAAGTTTCATATATAGTAATTGCGATCAAGCGTACATATGATGTTTTTGAAGTGTATAAATCGGTATTTCAATTTTGCTTCAATATTGTGAATTCTCGATTCTTCTTTCGCTCATCCACACCTGATGTTTTCTATAATATAAGATTTTAAAATAAAAAGTCGGTATCAACTGATTTGACAAACTAAAATTTCGCAAAACCCTTGCCGTAAAAAGAAATCGGCTCAGAAAGAAACGCGTGACTAAAAGCAGAAAAGAGTAAAGCTGAAGGGTATACATATAGGTATGCATCAGAGAGAGCAACTACAGCAGCAGTAGCAGCAGCAGCAGCTCAGCCGCCGCAAAAGCTGAGGGCGGAAGTGTGTGCAGGCAGGCAGCAGAGGCAGAGGCATGGCTTGGTATAAAATAGAATCGAGAGAGAGGAGCGTGTTCGTTGAGCTGCCAGTTTCCCACGGCGGCAAAAGCAAGTCCCTCTCTCTCTCTCTCCCTTCATCCGTCTCACTCTCTTTCTCTCTCTCTCTCTCTCTCTCTCTCGTCGACTCTATCTTTGCTTTGACTTCACCTATTTCGAACGGGGCTATAATACCGCGCGACGCGCCGCCAAGCAAAGTCCTACGCATTTTACCGCCTTGGTACACCGGATGTCCTCTATGCATTTTTTTCGCGCGACCGCGACACACCTGCGTTTATAACGAGATTTTCCGTTTTGGTTTTTTTTTTTGCAGTTTTGATATGCACTATATCTGACTTCGTTATTTATGAGAAAACGTATATTATGTAAGTGTCGCAAAATCATTAACCGATGAAAGTTGTCCTATTCCATGAAACACAACAACAACAACAACATAGTATCAATCGCAGAAAATCTCTCTCTCTCTCTCTCTCCGAGTCTCGGTTGCAAAAAGCTTCGTGGAAAAGAGAGTGAAGTTATTAAGTATCGGATGTGTGCGAGAGAGAAGGCGGTATGGGCTAAGAATAAGAAGAAAGAAAAATAACTGGCTGGTGGGTTGCCTGCTGCCGCCACCGCCACCGCCGCTGGTGTCACGTGACCGGAAGTAGTCTACCCCTTCCCCGTCATGGGTAGACTTATACCGCAGCCGCCTCCTTTTCAATGCTCTCTCTCTCCGCGCGCGGGTCGTCGCCACAAGCAGCAGCTCAGCCAGCAACTCTTTTTTTTTTCTTCATACGTCCTCGTGTCTTCTTCTTCTTCTTTTCTATCTACTGCAGCTTATGATACTTGGGTATACGGATTCTCTTTTCTATCGATGACGTATAGACGATTTTGAGAGAGTTGACGAAGTCGAAAATTTGGAGAGAAGAAATCGGTTTTACGAAAATACGTATATATTCAATCCGAGAGATAATACCGGGTGATGATTCTGGAATTTTGTCATCGCAAAACATTGCCTGTTATCGTTGTGTAATCGCAATATCTCAATCGTTATATATATACACATATATCTATTTCTTCACCCGCGCGCTCGCGATGAATCGGTCGCGACGACGTATAGTCGTCATCTCTGCACCTTATCACACACAGCCCGCACTAATAAAAGAGACAACAATTTTTTGGCTTTTTTTTATCATAGAACTTCTTCTCGCGTGCGCGCGTACATAACATGATTTCCAAATATATATATATGACGAAATCTAAAAAAAAATGCATATTTTTGAAGCACAAAATGGAAAAAAAAATTTGTAACGCTAGAGCTTCCGGAGTTTTTTCCTCTTCTTTTTGAAGGTATATACTGGCGGAAAAGGCTCGTGAACATTAGAAAATTCTCCAAGAACTACTTTTTTTTCGGTATTTTATCCTCGATTTTATCCATATCTTTAACAAACTGAAGATTGCATTTTTTGTCATTTTGTTGATAACTTTTTACCGCATAAGTATTTTGAAACAAAACTAATTTCTACATAAAGGTCTTCTTTTTTTTCTACAATTTTAACTGGTCACAAATGTTTCTAGGGGCCGTAGAAGTCGAGAAATCAGCATTTTAACCAAATGACATTTTTTTGCCTATTTTCACTGAAATTTGATTATAATGGGAAAATCCTGAAAACGTAGTTCCTATAAATTTTTCCAATGTTCACAAGCATTTTCCGACACTATATACCTTCAAAAAGAAGAGGAAAAAACTCCGGAAGCTCTAGCGTTAAACAATTTTTTGTCCCTTTTGGGCTTCAAAAAAGTGCAATTTTTTTATAGATTTCGTCATATACGTGCGCGTGTGCGCGTTTCACTTCAAAATAAAAATATACATAATCAACGTATGGCGATATTACACAGAGAGTGTGTGTGCGTTATTACTCAATCGCTCGAAACTCTCGTATCTCTTTAGCTGGCGAATTCAATAATCGGACGGCGACGAAAAATTCGCCTCTTTTTTTTTCGACGACAGAAAAAAACTTACGCACGCGAGTGTATACGAATGATTTCTTCTTCTTTTTATTTTTTTTACGTTTGTACGAAGAGAGTTAAGGAAGCGGCTCGCTTGCGCGGTTTGTAAATGCGTGCAAGAGCTGCTGCTGCGAGGCGAGAGACACATCGCAGCAAGCGTATAGAGTACGAGAAGTGAGTGAGTAGAAGAGAAGCGCGCAGGCGGCGGCGAGAGAGAGAGAGAGAGAGAGAGAGAGAGAGAGAGAGCTTGAGAGGCGATGGCCTTGCCACGCCCGTTATCAGAGGTCAGCTTCCTCTTTCTCTCTCACTCTCTCAATGAAACAATTGTCGGTATGTATACTCGAGAGGAAACAGTTCTCGAATTCTTCATTCTTCATTCTTCTTTTTTTTCGAGAATGAATTCTATCTCTCTCTCTCTCTCTCTCTCTCTCTCTCTCTCTCTCTCTCTCTCTCTCTCTCTCTCTCTCTCTCTCTCAAACTGTGCATGCGTGCGCGTGGTGTGATAATCAATGAGATAATTAAAAAAAAAGCTCATCTTGACAAAAAGAAAATAAGAAGAAGTAAGAAACTGGCATATAAGCAATAATCTCTCGTCTGTCGGTCGGTCGGTCGCTCGCTCTCTCTCTCTCTCTCTCTCTCTCTCTCTCTCTCTCTCTCTCTCTCGCGAAAAGCCGCCCGTATCTCTCTTATAAAGAGTCTAGTCGATGTTTTCGCCTCGTGCTCTTTGCCGCGTCTCTCTCTCTCTCTCTTTCTCTCTCTCTCTCTCTCTCTCTCTCTCTCTCTTTCTGTCTCTAACCGGCGGCGCGTTCGCGTTCTATATTAAACCCGGCGAAGAACCAAACAGTCGGCCGATTGCGAAACCAACGCTGATATTTTCGTGCGCCGCCACCGCCACCCGAGACAGCGCCGCGCGCGCGCACGCATACACACGAATATATATAACACACATATACGTAGGGAGAGAGAGAGAGAGAGAGAGAGAGAGATGGTTAAACTAACTGCTTCCGGTCCAATGCGCGGAAACTCCAAAAGGCATGTGCGAGAGATGAGGAGAGGGATATTATACTACTTTGCTCTTTGCCGATTGAGCTTTTATTTATTTTTTTTTAAATTTGGTGTTGTTAAACAAATGTATTTTTTTTATTTTCATTTGCGGGTAAACAAATGATACAGTTTGGGATGTCGATGATTTATTGTAACACTGGGTTTGAAAATAAGTTCATTGCGCGCGTGTATTTATGCTCCATTCTATTTGTTGTTGTCGCGTAAGTTTAACTACCTTTGAAAGTGATTTGTTTCTTTCGTTATCGGTGATCTTGAGTGTCGATCGTGAATACACGTGGGGAAAAAAAAAGTGTCGAGGGGGCTATTTGTTATTTAAAAAATTTTTAATCTATCGACGTTTGGATTATTTTCGTGTACGAGGAAAATTATACTCCCTCGCGTATTTCTTTTTATTTATTATAGAATGTAAAAAAAAAATGTCGTTAAAATTAAAATTTTCGATGGTTAATCGATTTACGGTAATAAATATTTACCGGAAAATTTTCACCGCTCGCTGTAAAAAATGATACGGAATAGAGAAAATTCGCGTGAACATTTATTAGAGTTCAAAGCGGTTCAAAGTATTATATCCGCTCTGTTTGCGCGTAGAATCGAACAATCTTGATTCGAGCATTATAATATTCTTATTTCTCTCTCTCGTTCGCATCAATGGAAGAGTTTCTTTTTATAACCGTGAACAAATCGCCATTCACGAAAAGAAGAAGCAAAAAAAAAACATTAGAAGCTTTCGCTCGTTCGAGGAAGAAGAAGAGCACACATTCGTCATCTCTCTTCTCAAGTCGCATATTAAACAACTTGTTTACTTATTATTCAATATATCTCTTTTCCTGTCCTTAACAAAATTCTTCCTTCTTCTTCTTCTTCTTTTTTTTTAAATCGCTACTTCCGGTTTTTTTTGCGCTCTTCTTTTTTCCCCTCCCACGACATCGTCAAAACGAGCTTATCTCTTCCTTCTCTCTATTACACTTTTGAAAGTGGCTCATTCAGCGTCTCTCTCCGCGATTTTTTCTTACTCTCTCTCTCTCTCTCTCTCTCTCTCTCTCTCTCTCGACTGCATGCGCGATTTATCGCTGCGTAAGGCTTTTGATTAGCGATTTTTAGAGATGCGAGATGAGGAAGAAGAAAAAGAGCGCGTTCCGAGTTTTTCTCGGAAGATATACCGCCATTTAAAAAAAATTGTGTTTAACGATGGGATATACTCACGAGCGTGTGTGATTCATGGAAATTCATTTCTCACGTTCTCTATCGCTGTACATCAGTACTTCTTCATTTTTTTAAATTTTAGTGCCGAGAGCAATTAACTTAGTTTCGATATGTTGTAAAACTAGTGAAAGATCGCGCGATGGAAAAAAGAATTGTCTGTGCGTGTGTGTGTGTGTGTGTGTGTGTGTGTGTGTGTGTGTGTGTGTGTGTGTGTGTGTGTGTGCTTGCGCGGAGTTGGAAACACAACATTTTATCTGTAAGCTGAACTAGTTCATGCAAATGGTTTCTAAAATCGTCGAAAGATTTACATACGTAGGCCAAATTCCGGTGACTTTAGACCTCTTACGATATTTTGTTGGCGAATCTATATAATAGCGAGCTTTTTTCTCTCTCTCTCTCTCTCTCTAATTTTCTCGTCTGACCATACGCGCTTTACGTCTACTTGTATGCGAAGCTTGCAAGAATATTATGTTGTTCGACACACGCGTTAAAAAAATCAATCACTGTGCAATTTTTTTTTGTTATTTAATGTCTCGTAGGCGTGGTACGCGTGTGTGTCTTACACAATTATTCATACAGTAGCGATAATTTTCGAAACGTCTCTGTTTCAATATTCAAAGGAAATATAAAAAAAAGTTACAACAGCCTCTCACTCTTTTACTCTCTCCATCAAAAGGCAAATTTATGCTAATAATCTCGCGCCGAGGAATTCAGTAAGAGAGAGAAAAAAAAAAGTTGCACAAACTTCAAGTATAATTCGCGCGCAGAATTTTCCTTTTCACCGGTCTTCAATACACGTATACACATATATGTGGCCCACTAATACTCGACCGGAAATATAATACACCCACATTCGCTCAATAACCGTTGAGCGCGGGCAACAAATCAATCCCAAAAAAATCTCTTGAACGCTCATTTTCGATGCAGATATAAGCCGCGTGGGCGCACACACACACACACACACACACACACACACACACACGCGAGTTCTGTAGCTTTTTTGGGAACTTCGCGCTCTCGTAGATAAGAACGTAGTTACATGTGAAATATATCTGTGGGCTTTTTTTGTTCCTTTCATTGTTAATTTATCAAAAAATGTGTTGACAGAAAAAAAAGGGAAAAAAAATAGCGGAGCGATTACGATTTTTTTACATTTCATCGACGGACTGATAAAAACGTACGATGTACGTTCGAGACGGCGATGCCGAAGAAGGAAAAAAACAATTAGTTCGTATAAGATATGATCTGTCAAACATTTATTCGCGTCGTTCGGGTTATTAAATTGTATTTTCTTCGGAATAAGATCTCCAATTTTTCGAGGTTGATGCCCTCTCGAAATAAGATAATTCTTGCCCGAAATGGTACATTTTCACTGTACAGTTTCTTTTTTATTCGATAAGTTCACTTCGATTTCAATCGAATTATCAAAATTACAAGCAGAAATCCGAGTATTCAAAAATAAAATCCAGCAGCACGTGTACAGGCTATATATTATGAAACGCAAACAAAAATCGAAAGAGAAAAAAAAAAAGTTTTGAGGAATTCAATCTGACGAATTCGTCGTCGAGAATGATAAATCTCCGACATTAATCTTTACGTCATTATAGATATACTCTGTCTCATCTAAATTTAGTCAAGACGAAGCTTCTTTTAAGAAACAGTATACATTTGTACAGTAAAAAAAAAAACAATCGTCAATCTTCTTGAAGATACATATCGCAAAAAAAAAAAAAAAATTTTACACGCTCACTCCAAGTCCTCACCGGAAACTCCCAACGGATAAGTCTTCTAAAAAAGAAGAGAGACTAACGTCGCTATGCACTCCGAACAATCGGTTGGCTATAAAGCTTCTCTCTCTCTCTCGAACGTGCAATGTCCATCCGCGCGTACACATTGGTATTCCATGCAAGGCGCTGTCCTTCAAGACGGCCTCTCTTCGGGCGTTATGTACCGTACGCCCATACGACAACGACGACTACGTCGATTTTTCCGGCTGAATAAAACATCCTCTCACGACGCACGGAATCCACGAATATTCGAATTCCGCGCGAGCGCCCGCAGAGGATGTTGCATACCGTTACTCGTAATCACCATTTTCGATGCTTCGCCTCATCCTCCTCGCTGATGCTGCTGCTGCTGCTTGGTTTTGTTTTTTTATTGCCTCGCGCCATCAACACGACGACGACCACGACGAAAATGTTAAAGAAGAAGAGGAGGAGGAGGAGGAGGTGCAGTGCTCCTACGCTCACGACGATGCAGGAAATCGTAGGCGCGCTTTTATAATACTATCGTACTATAGCCATATAGGTGCGCTTCTGCTGCTGCTTGCGATTGTTTTCTAAGAAAACCAGTTTCACCTGACGACAACTCTTCAGACGTTATGTGTGTGTGTTTGTGGATACGTTTGATTCGTTTTGATGCTCTGTAGGTTTTTGATATTTCTCTCTCTAATATATAGCCGCGATGAAGAGCTTTTTGGAAACTCGTCGTAGATCGAATTTATCACCTATCGATTTGAGTTTTATTTATCGATCGAACAAATCCTCGTATCACACCATCAAATAAAATTCATCTTTAATCCTCTCGAACACATAACTCTCCGTATAAGTATCCCCCCCATAGATTCTGCTCTCGTCGAAAGTCTTGGGTGCGCAGAAAGTGCGAAAGCTGCATACAATAAGGTAAAAGCTCCGATGGAGAGAGAGAGAGAGAGAGAGAGAGGAGAGTCGTCGTCGTGTCGCGGCGTGCCAAGAAGCCAGGAATTCCAATTCCGGTCTCAGCAGAACCAGCAGCAGCACGTAAATGCGCAGACTCAAACGCAATGCCCTCATCTCATCTCTTTCGCTGCAGACACGCTTCTCTCTCTCTCTCACTCACTCGCGGATAGCGAGAAATATAAGCGTCGACGACGAAGCGAGCCGTTTTTTTTTTTGCTTTTATTTATGATGATGATTATTAAATATAACGTATAGATGATTGAAAAGAATTTTATGAGAGAATTGTTTTAAGGGGTACGATTAATATTGACTCCGTATACATCACTTTCGGATACTTTAAAATCACCGATCAATAACGCGCGAAATAAAAAAAAAACAAACTCATCCATCCTTCTTATCACCACCAACGCAGCTTTACATTCAACGAAAAAAAAAAAAACCAAACGATCGTTTTCACACGCAGCCCATTAAAAAAAAAAAAGAGAGATAGAGAGAGAAGTCAAATAACAGGGTGGGGCAAGTATATAAACGCATCATCCCACGCAGCAGCGCGGCATGTGGAATTGTCAACGAAACTTTCGCCTATTGCTTTCACCGTCGTCAACGCACGCCCGCGCGCGTGTTTTAATGCCCATGTTGCGCGGCTATAATACGCATTTCTTATACTCGACTTCCTCTCTCTCTCTCTTTCTCTGTTGCTATCTCGGCCTTTACACGAGTGGCGCGAGTGCTTTTTCGCACGGAAACACACCCTTGAAAGAGAGAGAAGGAGAGAAAGAGTGCGTGCGAAGCTCTGGTGCGTTGTTGTCGAGGGAAAATATGTCACGTGAATCGATGAAACTTTCAGAGAAAAAGTGATATTTAAATGAGATTATACCGATGACGTAAAAGTTCGAAGAGCTTGCAATCGAAGTTTAACAAGCTTTTTCATCGAGTTCAAATAATCTTTGAAACAGCCAGACGAATGTTCAACGAAACCGAGTCATACATTCGCAAGCTCGCAAACAAAAAAAAAAGTAAGACGCGAAAAATTACGCAAGCAAGTATACTAGGCTCGCGGCAAATTGCACTGAATAATGCTCTTTGAGGCGCGTTGGTCGAGAGAGAGAGAGAGAGAGATGCGGAGACGCAGATTCGAATCCCATATTCTCGGAGATGAGATGCACCAACGCAGTAGCAGCAGCAGCAGCTGACGTCGTCGACTGTAAGTAGTCTGCGTTCCCATTTCTTTCTTTCTTTTCACCAGAGCGCGCTTTTTCTCTCTCTCTCTCTCTCTCTCTCTCTCTCTCTCTCCCTTTGACACTATATGCATGTACCAGACGAGACTCCCTTTTTTTTTTGCCCTCGTCATTTGCATTTTAGATGGATCAAACGATATAATTTTTTTTCCTCTCTTTCGAAAAAAAAAATTGATTATTATTATCATACTTGTTTCGAGACCCATTAAAAATCTCAAGTTACACGAAGTCGACGATACATTTGGAAGTTAAATGTATTAACTTTTGAAGAGAAACACTCGCAATAAACCATTGGTTTATCGGTGTTTGATGATAATCGTATAATCCGCGTGTATAATCGGCAAATAAATAACACGATGGAGAGTAAGAGAGAAAGGGAGAGAGGGAACGACCTGAAAGTGGCAAAATAATTAACTCCCCATATGATAAATTCGCCTATTTATTATTCGTTACGAAAGTTATATATAGACTCACTCCGGCGGCGGCGCGGGGACGACGATGGATAATTATCAGTTTCCGGTTTCGGACACTATACTAACAGCGACGATCGCCGCGAGGAAAATGAGTTCGAAGCGGCAGAGTTATCCGATATTTTTATTATTATATTCATTTGTATATACACCGCGGCCGTTTGAAGTCAGTGAACTTCATATAACGTAACCGGACTTAACGTAATCTAGAGAGAACGAATCTTCTTCTTCTTCATTTTTCTATCTCATGCTCGTCATATGGTGTGATGTTTCCGATATTTGTTATTGCACGGTGCGGTTATGCGAGAGTGTAGAGATTGTAATTGGAGTGAAGATATGAAGTGTACGAAGAAGAAGACTGGTTTTTCATTGATATATAGAAGTGGTCTTTCTATATTTTTTTTATCGCGAGCGAAAACTGGTATATGGTTTCTACGTATCTTCAACTGTAAATATAATGATCGACAACTTAATTGAAAATTCCAAGCATCGTAAAAATTGGGGACAATGAATTATTTGGTATTCGACGGATGTCCATTCTTCATTCTGACCGGTGAAAGTATAATAGAGTTCATCGGCATTTCTAGCGTTAATCAAGTATACATCCAGCTAAAAATAAAGAAAAAAAAAGATTCGTCAAATCGACATCCCTTTCCCAAAATAATCAAATAACCGAGCGCAGAGAGTAAAAAAAAAAAGAACCACATCCTCTTAAGAAAAATCAAACTTCCCCTCACCCATAAAAGGTCTCTGCGCCTTTTGGTCTCCGAGGCGCGACGGTTTCCTGGCGAGTTTTTTTTTCTTCTTCTCTTTCTCTTTCTTTACCTCCTTCCTCTTTCTCTCTCACTGCCGAGTTCCCTGGCGTATAACCTTGGCAAGGTCAGTCTTTAAGAACAATGCCCAGGTGCAACAAACTTTGCCCGGCGCACACACGCGCTAATGCGTCGTCCTCTCTCTCTCGCTGCTAATCGGACCTCCTTTCTTTAACTTCTTTCTTACCTTTCTCTCTCTCTCTCTCTCTTTGAATTTCGATGATGGTGTGCTGTTGCTTGCCTTTTTTTTTTAATTTATGCTCGGCGAGAGCTGCGCGTATGGTGTTTACCAAACAGGTAAAAGAATCGAGGTGTGGTTCGATTGTGTTGCGTAAGGTTGAATGAAATTTTTCTTTCTTTCTTTTTTTAATTGGGTAGGATTTTTTTTATGAGTTTCGATAATTTTTGTATATTAATTTGCAAATTCTATTGACTTGTTCGTCGAAATCGACGTTGAATCGAATTTTTTAATCACAATAAATAATTCTTATTAGAAATTTATAAATCTTAAAATCGACATGATAAATTTATTTCCAAGCAAGGCATAAAGAAGTTTTCGTCCGAAAATAGAGTCAACAAGATATCTCGTAAAAAAAGAAGAGTAAAAAAAATAACTCTTGGAACTAAAATCAAAAGCAAACACAATTTTTGCGAGTGGTCCTTTTTACCCCACCCACCCGTCTCCTCCTATCCAACGCATCTCTCGCGAGCAAACTGACGAACTCTTTCAGTTTCTTTCTTTTTTATTACTTTTTCGTTGACTTCTCTCTCGTTTTTTTTTTCTTCTTCTTTCGGCCCTTCTCTCTATATACCCGCGAGCGCGGTTGAGGCAGTTGCAACTTCTTATATATACTTATTATTCTGGAGTCTCGCATGGGTCATATAAAAGCCCGACTTCAGTGCCTCGCCCTCAAGACTAATTTGTTTGGAAGCTTTTGCCGACGCACGCGGAGTTTATAGCTGTGGCAAGGCTAAAATCTTTCGAAAGAAGAAAACTGTGGGTTATTTTTGGTTTTGCAAAAATACTGGAATTATGCATTCAGTGTAATATTAATTTTGGTTACGTATTGTAAGACGATTTGTAATTCATTTGTTTCGTTTTGCAATTCAAATGCTTTCTGGTTGCAAAAGTGCACGGGTTGTTTTTGGCCTACCTGATACGTGATCTTTTGCTTCCTTCGTCGCATTTTCTCCCTCACAGTGGAACACTTTTAAGCGCAGTCTTTCTCGTAATTTTCGATATAATGTAACCGTTTTTTAATTTTTCTTGGCAGCTTCTAGTAAGCTTCGTTATTTTAACTTTGTATAATTTTAATATGTACTAATTTGTTTCAACATATGAGCAAATCCACAAAAAAACTGCCGTAATTCGAGAAAGTATTTTCAAATATTCAAACTGGATGCACCCTCTCAATTTTAGGTGCACGCTGTTCTACGAGGTATCAAAAGATTCGTAATTCTCTTGCCCATCTTCTCCTGAAATG
>JAWWMK010008202.1:0-26925 GCA_035047105.1 Galeopsomyia nigrocyanea
ATTAGGAGCGTCGATTGAGTTTGACATTTTTTAGAACCGGTGCCGAATTATGGGCGTTTTTTGTGGAATTGGACATATAGGCTAAGCCGACCTTCTGAAAAAAAGGAAAAAAAAAGCATAATCGATTGGCCAAAAAGCCGCATGCTCCTCAGTAGCCGCGTTATGTAAACACGCGAGTTGGACGCCTTGGCCACCGCAACACCACTGACGCTCGCAGAAAGAAGTCGGAGGCAATGACATTGCGCCTATAGCCGTTCGCAATAGCAGGATGCGCCTCGGCCGATGGCACGATTGCAGAGCTCCGCATTCAAGGCTCGTTGTCAACTCGAGCATCGCGCCGACGCGAGTAGCACCTTTCTTTTGCCTCGACGGCACAAAAATAACAGCCCTCGTATTATCCTCTCCTCTCCAAAATTGAGAACATTGAGACGCAGTAGCCGGCCGAGTAGCCCTGACATTTTTCCAACGTTACGCAATAGCTCGCAAAGCTGCTAACCCGGTCAGCCCCCACCGCAGCAGCTGCGGCAGCATGCCCTCCAAGCTTATTCCCAATCCAACAAGTGCACGTGCTCCTGTGGAGTCGACTCGCAGGAGAGCGCGCCGCGCAGTTAACCCTCTGCATCGCTCTTTGTCCGTCCTCAACGTTTGTCCCTCCTGAGAGGAGCAAAGCTCCTCGAATGTCACTGCAGTGTGCGCCATCTCGAGTCAATCGCGAGCTAAAATTCATGACGGAACGCGAATTGCACTGGGAGAGAGGGGGCCAGGGGGCTTTCCCAAACGGCCGTTGATTGCGCAATAAATATCGAGCGAAATAGTGCAGTGTCCGCGAGCAATGACGAGCACAAGACGCAATGTTTATCGAGCTTTTATACGATAATATATTGTCAAGATCAATGGCCCGCTAGCGCGAGAGCTAACGAACGTATACGAAGGCAGCAGCTCTCCCTCTCTAATTCTCTCTCTCTCTCTCTCTCTCTCTCTCTCTCTCTCTCTGCCACTGACTTTTCACGGAATGCGCCTTATACTGCAGCTCGCTTGCAGCGCTTCGCTTTAGTCTGCCAGCAGCAGCAGCGGCGGCGTTTTACGCAAGCGCGCGATCCACACGCCAATTGAACGGCTGCTTACGCCACGGTCGATCGTCGCCAGTCGACAGTTGCCAGTCGACTCAGACTAATGGCCAAAGCTAAGTCTCAGCCAGACTTTAGATCTAATTTCTATTGTGTAACCGTCTACGACGTACGAGAGACTCTTCCGATGATTAATTCCCAGTCTGCGGCAAGCGCAAACGTTTCAGCGCAGTAGTTCCCATTTCTTACGACGCTCGCTTTACGCTTTGCTTCATTCTCTCTTGCTGCGACAAAAGGCCCTGTTCGGCTATTTTTACCAACCCGCTACCCCTGATAAGACGATAAAGAGCGAGAGAGAGAGAGAGAGAGCGCAAAAAATAGAGGGGGAGATAGCGTCGAAGACGGCAGAGCGCGTAGCGATGCTCGCAAAGCTCGATCGATGTGCGAAAACGGCGCAATTACGTAAGCCCCTTCCCCCGCGGGGGACTATCTGACGCGCGCGAGCGAACAAAGGAATTGCACGTAGCTGAGCTATCGTGCCGACGCTTAGCGACTATCAGAAAAATCATTGTTGCAACGTTCGTGCTATGATTACTGAGAGCTTTCGCCAAAAATGAATCATATCTGCTTTTGATGTTGCAGCGCCAAACAGCCCTCTGCATCTGTGCAGCAGGGCTCACACGTTGCTGCTGCTGAACCGGCCGCAAGCATCCCTAGCGGATGCTGATCATGCCGTTCGAATGCGTCCAGATTGGGCCAAGGTAAGTACTCAGCTCGTTCGCGGATTTCAGCAACATGACTAATGCTCTGTTCGCTTTTCTTCGACAGGGCCACTACCAGAGAGGTTTAGCTCTGTCTGCGCTCATGAGGAACGAAGAGGCACTCGTTGCCCTTTGCACGAGTGCGGTTATCGGCAAAAATCCACAAGTCATTCGACACGAACTGACGAGGGTAAGTCCAATGATCCGGCCTTGAATTTGCCGATCGACAATTATATACATATAGCCGGTTAATTGCATACTGCAGCTAACGGACTAATCGCTGATGAACCAGTCGCTACGTGTATAAGTGCTGGCGCGTACACCCGCGCGTGCGCCCGCGTTTCCGGTGGGCTTGAACGCGCGCGCGGCGGCGGTGGCGGCGGCAAACAGCAGTTGAATAACCCCAGTTATACGCGCCGAGTCCGCTGACCTCTCCTCTACGGATCCAACGCGAACACGGCGAATTCAGGCTTTTTTCTTTCCTAATTCCATCTTTCTTTCTTTCTTTCTTTCTTTCTTTCTTTCTTTCTTTCTTTCTTTCTTCCTTCCTTTCTTTCTTTTGCTTCGGGTCAGGTTCGTCGATCATCATCGCGAATGATTCTTTTTTTTAATCGCGCGATTCGCTTGCACAAGAGCTTTTCGAGGATGAGATATAGAACGCGGAAGAAGGTGTCGGTCGTTGACGTGATCGAAGGCGATCAGCTATCGCTAGGCGCGACGGCGGGTGCGGCGTCGTTGGCAATGGATTTCAGACGCCAATTAACACAATTAGCGCGCTGCAACTGAACGATACAAGACTGCAATGTTGACATGTCGATTTCCCATTGGGATTTAGGTACTACACCGAGTGCTCTTGACGAACGTTCGGCGACAAAGCGGCGCAAGCTTCCGGATGCCTTACGACCTGGCTGAGGTGCGAATGAGGCGGAACCGGCATCACATACTATTACCGCTGATGAGCTCGAATCATCGGCACCGCCGGAACACCTCGGTCGGCGTGGGCGCTGTTGGCACTGGCAACGCCTTCAACACTTCCGACTGCGAAGACAACAGCAGCGGCGGCGAAGAGGACTTTTCTCAGGTAATTATTATAAACCTTGCTACGATCTACGATCCGCAGCGGACAGTCAGCTACATACCTATTTCAACGGTCACTCCGTCGCGTCGTCTTTCAGTCTATCTGCCGGAGGCTACTATCCAGCACGACGCCGCAGGACAATTCCAAGCTGTATGCCACGCTGGACAGGCTCTACCAAGAAGTGGACAAGCTGAAAAGTAAGCTCGATTTGACATCATTGAATACTGATTGTCGATTGTCTATCGCCGTCTCGGCGTCTGCTGAGAGAAAATTACTAAGCCCGACATTCAATTGCACGAAACTGAAGGAGTGGAAGCTAAACCGGCGGAAATGCTGCTACCGCCGGCTAACGGCGGCACGGCGGCCAGCGACTTGGAGTGCATCTTGTGCTGTCGATTACTGTGGAGGCCGGTGACGACGCCTTGCGGACACACGTACTGCTGGGTGTGCCTCGACCGCTGCCTCGACTACTCGTCGGCCTGCCCGCTATGTGTCACCTCGCTTGCCGATGTGAGTCCAATTATACAGTCTTATTCCAGCCCCAATTCATTCATTATCCTTTTTTATCTTGAAGTCGTGCGACGATTAGTACTCGAGTACTCGAGTTTAATTATTCTATTGGCGCGCGTAAACAGTGAGCCACACGATCACAGCAATTCTTCGCGATGGTTCTGTCTGTTTTTGCATCTTTGAATGAAAAGTCAAGCGCGTGAATAATATTAATGCCCACTAGGTGGTTAGCAGTGCAACATTACAGCCTGCGGTCGAGTTCTGGTGCCCAGTTGTTGATCTTCCGTCAGCCGACGGAATATGCACGCAACCGAGAAATTACCTGTTACTCGTACTCGCAAATACACAATCGCCTCTTAGCTCAATACGAGATATTGTTGTTTTGGTTGCAGTACCTGGCGAGCAGCCAGAAGACGGTGACGGAATTCGTGGAGCGGGCACTGAAGTGCGCGGCGCCCAAGGAGTACGCCGCTCGAGCGGCCGGCTACCGCCACGAGCTCTTCCAGCCGGAACACGGCCCGATGGTCAGCTGCCTCGCCAGCAGCGGCAGCGGCAGCGAGAGCATCGCGGTGTTCGTCTGCACGACGGCCTTTCCCTGCGTCGCCTGCCCGCTGTTTGTCTACGAGCCCAGGTACAGGCTGATGGTGCGCCGCTGCCTCGAGAGCGGCGTCCGGCAGTTCGGCATAGCCGCCAGCACCAACCGAGGCGCCGTCGGACACAAGAGGTCAGTCTGGTGGCACGAGTGCCCCGCACCTCTGGCAACCGCCGGCTCCAAGTAGTCCCGTCGACTAATTGATCGCTGTCGCTGCAGGTACGCCGAGTACGGCACCGTGCTGGACATCAGGGACAGAGTGCTGCTGAAGGACGGCTGCAGCATACTGAGCGCCGTGGGCGCGCGCAGGTTCCGAGTGCTGTCCGGCGGCGAGAGAGACGGCTACGACACGGCCCAAGTGGAGCTGCTGCGCGACAGCCCGATCCCGCCCGAGCGAGCGCTCGGCCTCACCGAGCTCCACGCCAAGGTAGGCGCACTCGGCACTCGGCTCGCTCGCTCGACCGACTATGAGCTGCTTCGGGTGGCCCGCGGGCCGCGCGGCCCATCCCAGACAGCACTGTTTTCACTCGATGGCTTCGACTCGATTGCAGGTACGGGCAAAGAGCAGACGCTGGTGGACGACGGTCGCCCGGTCGCAGCGCTCGGAGATCCGGCGAGTGTTCGGCGAGATGCCCCAGCTGGAGGACGACTGGCTGCGGCTGGCCGACGGGCCTTCGTGGGCCTGGTGGCTGCTGGCCATCCTGCCGCTCAGCCCGCAGCTGCAGATCGGCATCCTCGGCACGACCAGTCTGGAGAAGCGGCTGCGCGCCATCGACAAGACCCTCGAGCACATGGAGCAGCGTCAGCAGATGCTTGCCGACCCGGCCAGCGCCGCTGCCGCCTCTGCGGACCAGCAGCTGCAGCAGTCCGCGGCGAGTTCGGGAGGCGGGAGTAGCGGCAGCAACGGCAGCAGCAGCAGCAGCAGCAGCTGCGCCAGGGCTGCCGAGCGGTCCGCGGGCGCGGCCGGCAACGCGGCCAACGCCATCAGGTCTGCCCCCGTGCCGCTGCTCCAGAACTTCTAGGGCTGGCTCCCCGCGATGTAAATAAGCGCCGAGACACAAGTCTGAACCCGAGATCACAGAACTACGTTTCTACTCTGTCCCTCTTAATTGCCCCTCTCTAACTGTTGCTCTTCTTTTCTCACTTCAAGTGCCAGACATCCATTCTCGCTTATTTCTCGAGTCTAGTGTAGTTGCCAACTGTTATTCGGCTATCGAGCTCCAAACGGATATACGTAATGCCAAGTCAATTCTCAGGCAACCCGTCCTCTTGCACTGCGATGTGCGCGGAGTACGGGCTAACCGGGACATTCGAACTTTTTATATAAGAATACGCCAATCAGATATACCTAGCTGTTAGATATCCGACGCATTGCAATCACGCTAGTGACCGATCCTCGGTCGCACTCAGCTCTTTCTCAGGATGCAAACATATCCGGGCACATTACCAGCAGTCTTCGGCGACTGTCTCGTGCTCATTTTTACTACTTGCAACTAAATACTCTCTGATGTTTTGACCTGAGTATCACCGCAATAAAAGCAAATCTGTTCTTCCACCATTCGAAGCACATTCAACGACTGTTGCAGACACGCATCCTCCATCTATTTTATTTAACATTTTCAAACTAATTTCCAGCAATTGTCAATTTTTACGTATATTTTTCTTTCAATGCTTCTCTGGCGCGCTACTCATGCCTATTCCGCAACTGTTCCAAATCGTCTTAATTTTTTAGCTTGAATTAAAATATAAAAATCCATACTATCTATTCATTTATATGAAAAATTGCCTCATTTTCCAGAATTATCACGATGAAACTCAGTAGAGAGTACAGGCTAGATTTAAAATAATGTGAAAAGTCGACCGAAAATTTCGGCACACTGTATAGAAGATAAGACTGCATGCCTTTACCCAGCGTACTTTCCCGCGACTAGACTATATATATATATATATATATATATATATATTCAACAACATTGTTGTTTTTTCGCAATCTTTTTCTATGAAAATTGTTCTAGACAGTTCTGGCGAGAAAATAGCGACAATTACATACTTCTATCGATCCATATATTTTTTTATACACATAAATTTTCGTTTCAAATATGCAAAAGAATGTGCGCATTTATATTCAAAGGAAAATTAATGCAAAATTCCGAAACAGTCCAAACGGTTAGAATAGACTACTTTTTCATCGAATTGCAATTGTCAAAAACATTGACAAAAGTCTATAATCGCTCAATTTCAAATTGTACAGAATTAAATAGATGACGATCGACCATGAAACTGGCGCAGTTCGTCTGACGAATTGATAAATGTGCCCCAAGACAGGCGTCGAGCTGAAAAGCACGTTGCTTCGTTCCAAACAGTACGGAGGCGGATATGCGATCGACAAGCTTGTAAATTTTAAACTTGATATACATATATTAACTAGTTCGTTTTTCTACTCGCACTTGTAATTTCGTGATACAAGATGTAAGGAGATGCAAGCTGATGCTTTGGAATTGTGATTATATCATCTCCTTTCTATCTACTATTTCCCTATAAGGACATATTATTATCTTTCTTCGACTGAAATCACGAGAGATGTATGTAGCTGAATAGCTTGATCGCCTCAACTCCTGATATTTTTTCTACGCTAATATTAAAGAGAAAATAATGTAAGTCGAACCTCTTTTTATGTTGTTCCATTGTCTGTAAGACTCAATGTACGCTAGCGCATAGTAATTTATTTGCATCGCTCGACTTTACATGCCCATCGAATATCTAGTGACTTTCCAATCCCAGAATGTCATATCAATCGTGCAATCAAATATTCAATAAGGAATACGCAAGTTGCTTTGACACCTACGTGTTTTCAAAGCTCATTTCCACTCTTGCTTTTCCTTCGCCCATTATCATTATTAACTTCGTCATTGTCATCACAATTATCATTAATTGTTATTATTATTTTTATTAATATTACTATTACTACTACAATTATTATCATTTCTACTACTATTAATATTATTGTCATATTATAATTATTATTATTTGCGGCATATGCGTTGTAACTTGAAATCGTATCTTTTTGGTTTGATCCTAAGCTTGACTTTATCGAACCATGATCTAGATTTTGTACAGCATCAGTTTTTTACGTTTCTTAAAAGTTACTGTAATTTCTTTCGAATGAAAATGCAAGAGGCGAGAAAAAAAAAAACAAATGTGATGATTATTTTCATACGTAATGAATGTAACATAATTTTTTTATGATTTTTCACTAAGAAACGTTGAATTACGCTAGATAAATATTAGATGATAATTCCTCCTTTTAGGATCTTTATCTACGAAAAACTACTTATGTTACGAAAATTCGGTTGGAAAATCAATTATTTTTTATGATCGATATATATTATTGTCTTTTTTTATATTGTACAAGGAGTTTGCTAGGAGGCAAATTTTCTTTCCTTTTTTTTTCTTTTTCAATTTTATTTCCTTCGATACCCTTTTACAAATGTTTGTAAATCATACATTGTGATATTACTGTGTAGCCTATCTTGTAATATTCTTACGAATGCGACTCTATAACGAATGTAACATTCGACTTTCCATTTTTACTTTAACATTTCTATATTTATGTCATGCTTCATATCGAATTTATTACAATAAAAATCGTGAAATCGACTGAGAAATTGGAATTGTTATTGTAAATGAATCCTTTTGCCGGTTGCCCATCGCGACACCGTACTCTGAAATCACGGCAAAAGTGCTCGTCGCAACAAACTCTCGGCGTACTTCATGTTTATTATTGTCCCGTGAGAATTTCAAATATTTTTTGTTAATTTTTATATAGAGTATGAACCTTAAGTTGCCTTTCTTTGAAAAATATTCGATTGCTCCCAGTCCAAATCGAGATTACTATGGAATAAAGGTGTTCGCCAACGAAGTACGTTCAACGCGGTTATTTGTTTCTATTGGCGATGTTTGAGCAACGAGACATGAGTTTTTGCAATTATAGGTTATTTTATACCAGTGGAAGATATCTCATGGACCACACTTATCCCCAATAGTGCGCGTTATCAAATTTTCCGAGTTTCGCAAAGATAAAGCAGCAAAAGAGCTAATCGAACATGTTTTTGGTAAAGCGGCGTAAGCAAACATCTTTACGATAATGTTTAACCAATTGTTTCAATACTTTCAAGGCACAAATGTACTGAGATATCTAGAACTTGCTGCGTCGAGCGGATCCAATACTTTGTTGACCCTCCCGAAAGAAATCATCGAGAAATTAGTGACATATTTAAATTTGAAAGATATTACCGAACTACTGCGTACATCAGCCGTCAGTTGCGAGGTGCGGTGGGTCATAAATGTTCAAAACAGCTTGATTTAAATCAATCAATCGACTGATCGATCAAAGTGACCAAAGCGTTTTTGCGAACCGACAGGTATTCGACACAGATCCTATCTGGAAAATACTGTACGGCCAATTGAAAGCTTCGGCCAACTTATCCGAGATGGAAAAAGAAATGGCTGCGAATCGAGGATTCAAGAAACTAGTGAGAGATCATCAGGCAAGATCCACAGCGAGAAAGAGCATCAAATTGATAGAGGACAAGCCGAAACGTTCTCAGACTGTGACAGGCAAAAATGATAAAGTTACACGCTCAGCAAGTGTAAATATACCGAAGATAAGTTTGCCAGGCGATATGAAAACTGTCGCGGGAAAGCAACACGCCCATAGTAGCCATTCGAGAAAAGTTGCAAAGCCATTGAAGTCATTCATCAAAACTGACAGCGAAGCGAAAGAGGAAACATTGAATTTGCCGAAAAAAAGCATGTCCGAAGAAAAGTCATCCATGTTTGTGGGGAGTGAAAAGTTTGCTGAAAAAAATATGGCTATAGAGGTTTATCGAGGTTTCAAGTCCATCAAAGGGACGGCGATGAAGAAGCCCGGCGCGGAGAAGAAGGAGAAGGCCATGAGCAAGTTCAAATTCATCAATGAAGACAGAGAGAAAACGGAATTATTGTTGCCAAAAAAGTTTTTGAAATCGACAGTTGTTGTGTCCGACTTGAGCGACAATGATATCCCGGATGAGCTCCTGAAAAGCAAAAGCATGACCATCGGAAGTGCAAAAAGTAGCCTTTGCAAGCGCTCGAGTCACGCGCTTGGCGACAGCAAAATTAAATCGCAAAGTCGAGTCGGCAAAGGTAAAAAGTCATCGGGATCGGTAAAGTGTAAAGTGGAGAAAAGCTTGAATAACGCCGCGTCGAAAAGTGCGAGGAACGAGGAAAGAAGCGACGATTCGGACGAGAGTGGAATGTCGTTTTTGATGAAAAGGTACCTGGAGGCGAGCAACGAAGTGGCCAAAAAATTTTCCGAATGTCAGCGTCTAGCGAATGCTACGAAAAACTCGAGCGTGCAGGTCGATATGAGCGAGAAAGCCGATCGCAAGCCCGTCAGAAAGATGCAGAAGTACGCGCCTTTCCTCGAAAAATCAGTGGCGCGCAAGAAGCTCTGCTAAGCGTGCAGCTATTCCGCGCCAGCTAAATTTATCCTTGGAGTTTTCCCAGTTTCCGATCGGACTGTGATGATAAATCGATGATGATTCTTACGAATTGATGAAATACACTGATTAAACGAATGTACTGCGACGGTTTGTTGTATAAGCTAAGCAATTTAATTGAATAGAACAATGGAAGCTTGTACGGAAGTGGCGCCTCTGGCGGTGGAAAGCGCGACTAGGTTTGGCGCTAGTACGGCGGCAAATGCAAATAACTATAAACCGGCAGCGGGGCGCAAGCAGCAGTCGCTCGTTTATCGTCGTCGG
Source organism: Galeopsomyia nigrocyanea (assembly GCA_035047105.1). Lineage (NCBI taxonomy): Eukaryota > Metazoa > Arthropoda > Insecta > Hymenoptera > Eulophidae > Galeopsomyia > Galeopsomyia nigrocyanea. The sequence continues at coordinate 9,813 of JAWWMK010008202.1, forward strand.
CAATTGCCATTCTCCGTAGGTATGACTCTCTTTGCTTTTGCGCGCACATAGTCCGATCGCGCCGCTCGCTGGTGCTCGAGCAGCTCGAGCTGGCCTGCTCCTCGGCTGCTTGGGCTTGCGCACTGTGGAGAGTCGCGTCGCGCGCGCGCCTGCAGTACGCAAAGAGAGGCACGAGAGTGAGACTGTCTGGACGCGATAGATATGACATAGTGAGCCTGCTGCTCTGCCAGAGGTAGTCGCATTGGCAGTAGCCTTTTTTTGCTAATTGTCGCTTTGGAAATGGGAGCTGGCCGTCGAGCTTGAGGCCGCGCGCGTGCGATGAGCTGATCTGTGGCTTCGAGGCCGAGGTAGGCAGCAGCTACGAGCGAAGCGCGAGTGCGACGTCGGGGCTACTCCTTCGCTGCACGGCCCATAAATTGTGCCAAATAGTGCGTCGCCTCGCCTCACCTCGCCTCGCTTCGCCTCGCCTCGCCTCGTCTCGCCACGCACCTCTCTGTCCAACTGCAGAGCTATACGCGCCGGTCGCGTCTCAGCAAGCCATAACATAATAGCCCATCGCACCACTTGGACTGCGGACTCACTGCGCGACTAGCGCTGCAGCGTGCTTGACCATCAGCGCAATGGCGAGCTACATTAGACACCGAAGCTCCACTCGCCAGTCTGAGTAAGTCTTTTCCCCTGCCTTTCACCCAGCCCAATATCCCGTTCCATCATTTTGGCTTTTCGCTCGCCCGAAACGCAAACTCGCCAGTCCCAGCTTCTCTCCCTCTCTCTCCCTCTCCCCATCTGTTTATCTCTATCTCTCTCTCTCTCTCTCTCTCTCTCTCTCTCTCTCTCTCTCTCTCTCTCTCTCTCTCTCTCTCATGCTCTGGAATCGCGGCCCGCCGCGCGATTATCTGCCATATCGATCGCAGCTTTCAGGTCGGCACGACGATTTGGCACTCGCACACCCTCGCTCCCCATGCTTATTTCGATACATCACTACTGACACTACATATTCGCTATTGTCAAACTTAACCTTAAATCACTCATGCCAAAACATCTATCTCATTTTGAGATTTCGACGACTATACCCCTCAACCTCTCGAAAAAACGCATCGGAACTTCATCGGAAAATGAAGATCAACTCAACCAGTCCAAATATTCCTTTTTTCAATATCATTCATACTCCCTTGATACTAGGATTATTGTCTCAAAATAGGCTGATTAATCGTTCACTGTTCAATGTTCTACCAACCATTGAGTTTGTCACTTTTCAGCGAAACTAAAGACGACGACAACGATGAAAAAGACGATACGAAAAGGTTCGTTCACCTGTCTTTTTCCTAATCGTCACATTTCTAATAACCAAGTCATTATACATTTGATTTTGTAGGAAATCGCGGAACTTGAGTGAGAAGAAAAGAAGAGACCAATTCAATATGTTGGTCAATGAGCTGGGTAGTATGGTTAGCACAAACACAAGAAAAATGGATAAATCGACAGTCCTCAAATCAACCATACTTTTTCTTAAAAACCATAATGGTCTGTTGAAATTCGTAAAAATTCAAGTGAAGCTACTCAATAAGTTAGTGATAATCGATTTCTGCTTTGTAGAACTTGCGGTCAGATCGAGAGCTCACGAGATACAAGAAGACTGGAAGCCTTCGTTTTTGTCAAATGAAGAATTCACCTATTTAACGTTAGAAGTGAGTGTCAGCTTATTGTCATACTAGGAAATGTTTATACCCAACGTTACTTAAATGTTCAGTTTGATTATTCATAATTTTTAATTTTTAGGCGCTAGACGGCTTTATCATTGTTTTTTCATCGTCTGGCAGGATTTATTATGCTTCCGAAAGTGTAACTTCACTTCTGGGATATCTTCCGAGTGAACTAATGAATTGCACTATTTATGAAATTGCCTTCCAAGAAGACCAGTCGCATTTATACAATATTTTAGCAAATTCAAGTAATGCCAGAGATCAGAATAGTATTGATAAAGGTGCGTAAATTGAAAAAAAAATCTTCTTATTACTCGAGGAATCCACCTGGATTGTGAGCACTTCACTCACAATACACGTGCTAGAAAAACTCCTCTTGTAGCAAGAAGATTTCATCTTGTTATAAGAGGAAAAATATTCTCGAGACAAGCAGGATTCTATTTATAACTAGACGATTCTCTCAAATTTCTATTCTTTTTGGCACAATAAGCCATTGTTTCTGTGGACTGTTTTTTTCTTTCTTAAAAACGTCACTGTACCAGTCAGTTTCACTAACGACTTGGTGATTTTCAGAGCACCAAGTGTCATTCACGTGCCATATTAAAAGAGGAGGCTTAGATTTTCGAGAAGAACCAATTTACGAACTCGTCCAATTTGCTGGCTACTTCCGTAAGTTTAAAATTAATTTTTTCGCATTTCTATTAACTATTTCATCGTTCTACCGATATTCATATTCTCGACAATGGCTTCGTCAATCAGCGAAAGTATTATTAATAAAAACTATTTATTTTTCGGGTTATTAGGCACCGACAACGACACAGATACCGATAATATCATTTCAAATAACCGATTTAGCAGCGGTGTCTCTGGTGAAACAAAGTAAGTCGTTTGGATCGTAAGTCGGCGTTGCCTTATTTGGGCATTGATAAATTGATAAAACTGTTTTTACGATTTCCAGAACGGTGTTCGTGTGCACGGGGCGATTGCAAATTCCACAATTAATACGAGAAATGTCCGTTGTGGATAATACTAAGACAGAATTCACATCTAGGCACAGCTTGGAGTGGAAATTTCTGTTTCTAGATCATAGGGCTCCGCCAATAATAGGATACTTACCTTTTGAGGTTCTAGGCACATCTGGATACGATTACTACCACGTCGACGATCTTGATAAAGTTGTCACATGCCACGAGTCTTGTAAGTTTTTGGCCTTTCAACAATATAACTGAAAAAAAGTCAGATTTTTGTGACTCTACCAGAACTACTTTCCCATTCAATATTGCAGTAATGAAAAAAGGCGAGGGCACGTCCTGCCACTATAGGTTTTTAACCAAAGGTCAGCAATGGATTTGGTTGCAAACTCGCTTTTACATAACGTATAATCAGTGGAACTCAAAACCCGAGTTCATTGTATGCACGCATCACGTTGTAAGTTACGTTGACGTGGTGAAACAGACGAGAAGTGGTGACGATGATGAACCCTCAAATTTAAGGACGCAGGATGACGTGATGTCATCGACAAAGCGACCACACGTGAGAATTGCTTTATCAACTCAGCTCGAAAAGATACCCAAATTGATATGAATTTTTACAAGGAAAAATTTGTAATTGTAGAACACGTCCATGCATTTTCGTACGCCTTCTTGGTCATCGAAATCATCAAAAACATCGCGATCAGTGCAAGCACGGAGCCGTCTTCGCCATGGCGACGAGTCGGATACGATATCCGTATCCGCTTGTTCTCAGAGCTCGCGTTCATTTCAACAAACGCCACAGTCAGCCACGAGGAACAAGGCAGCATCGGCTAACAGCTCAACGAGCTCCAAACCAATCATGCCAAATAGCGACACTATATCGGCCGACGCACAGCAGCAACAACCATCGCAACGATCGTATCAACCTCAGCCACAACAACAACCACAACCACAACAACAGCAGCAGCAGCAGCAGCAACAACAGCAGCAACAACAAATGTCCCAAAAAATGAAAGTTGAACAACAGCATTGTACAGACTTTTTGGAACCTACGCAATATTTAACTGTTCCCATGGAAACAGTTGTTACGGGAGCCTATGCGGGAAGCACCGATCCGGCAATGATATCGCCTCTGCAGGCTACAGAGGTGTGAATCGGCAATTTATTTGTATTTTTTCTGCATGTTCAGCTACATAATCCAGCCGATCGACCGAAGCAGCGTTCCTCAGTAGTGTCGCTATTTGCACGTGAAAAATCAATACAAAATAACGTCGTTCCAGTAACTTTGTTCCTTTTTTTTAATGTTACGACGTTATTTTCGAAAAAGACTTCTAATTATGCAAATGTGTCAACGTTATATTCTAGAACAAACTTTAGGCATTATCGCTTTCACATTCAGTAGTTTTGGCTCGAGTAGTGCGTTCCGTTTTCTCTTTGAAATATTTGACCGCAATGTTAATTTAAGATTTTTTTATTTTTTATTTAAAAGCTTTTCGAGCGTTTGCAAATGGCTATTATTGTTAAGGCCCCCGCCCTTCCGGACATGTATATAGATATACAAGTACGTGTGGAAACAGGCGATCCTTTGCTTCATGATTATTTTTTGATGCAATAAAATTGGGATTCGCCAGATTTATGACAAATACCTTTTGCTATGTAGTTTGCGCTAAAGCAGTTCTGATTGATTTTGTGCAGCCGTTTTATCAGAAAAACATCCAAAAAGTCACGATCAAAAATTAGGTTATAAAATCAATAATAAACAAAGAGCGCGTTCACATTTGTTTTGTTTACATCGATGAAAGTTGGATTTATTATTCAATTTCTAATTTTTTCTGATTAAATGGCTGCACAGAATTATCCGGAATTGCTTTAGATTTATCATAAATCTGCCGAATCCCAATTTTGTTTCATCAAAAAATAATCATGGAGCCAAGGATCGCCTGTTTTCACACGCATTAGTATATCTATATACATGTCCGGAGGGTGGGGGGGGGGGCTTAATAAGGTGTTACATATTTTTTCGAGAGTAACCAATTAGAAGTAACGCCGTTACACTTTTTTTTCAATAGTAACAATTCGTTACTCTAAAAGAAAACTACTTTACAGATGTCATGTTAAAAAACTTTTTCGAGTCTACTACAAAACGTACATCATATTATTATACTAATCACAATTTGAAGTTAGCCATTTTTTATTATTTTTTTCAATTATTCATTTTGAGTATTTTGATGAAACAAAATTGGGATTCGACAGATTTATGATAAATCTACAGCAATTCCGGATAATTCTGTGCAGCCATTTAATCAGAAAAAATTAGAAATTTAATAATAAATCCAGCTTTCATCGATGTAAACAAAACAAATGCGAGCGCGCTCTTTGTTTATTATTGATTTTATAACCTAATTTTTAATCGTGACTTTTTGGATGTTTTTCTGATAAAACGGCTGCACAAAATCAATCAGAACTGCTTTAGCGCAAACTACATAGCAAAAGGTATTTGTCATAAATCTGTATGTATATATGTATATATATGTATGTATATATACATATATTAATAGCACATCAAAATATATATAGTAAATGGAGAAATTTGTCTCCCTGATTTCGCGTCTAGTACGTATGATAACAGGATAATAAAAATATGGTCCGATAAATTAGTTTTGTAGAATTGCATTGATTCAGTTTTGGCTCATTTGATAAAACCGATTCTTTAAAATCAATTTTTGAAAATTCGCTCCGGATTATAACATTGAGCTGTGGTTCGTTTTCAAATGTTTAGGCATGTGTAAACAAACCTGAAAAATCTTTATGGCGGATGCCTATGCGCACTCCTAATTATTACACTATTACTATTTTGCGCAATTTATAATGCAACAATATAAATTAGCATCACAATTGTAAACTATTACAACTGCAATTGCAATACAGTTACAAATTAGATACAATATTCACAATACATGATAAATTAGGTTACTACCGACAATAAAAGATTTATTTATGTGGCTAAACAATTGAAAATTAATGGCAGCTCAATTTTCAAAAATTTATTTTAAAGAATCGGCCTAATCAAACGAGCCGAAACGGAATCAATGCAATTCTACAAATCTAATTTATCGAATCATATTTTTATTACCGCATTATCATACGCACTCGACGCGAAATTAGGGAGACAGTGTAAAGACGATGGCAAGAAACATCATTCAATTACCTTTTTTAATTTTTTTCTGATTAAATTCTGCAAAAAGAAATACATAACTAAAATTAGAATACATTTGTGAGTCCTAATGTTTAAATCAATAAGTGGCCACTGAGAAGTCATGAATAAAATTCATAATGCAAGTCGGCTGAAAGTCAATTTTTCTCTGGAATGATTTATGTTCACTTTCGCTAATTCCGCTACAGCTGCAGTCGCACATCAAACCCCTCTCCGCAAAAATCATCGACTTTATTTCCTTGTATGTAGCATGTATTAATTTTATTTTGGTAATTTACCATGTATGGCCTCGTAGAACTCAAAGGTTTTAACAAATCGCTTGTAATATCGACAAATTCTTTTATTTATAGTGATTGATAGTTAGTTTGTTTGGATGCTCAATAATTCACGCGAAAAGTTTATTATTCAATTATTATTATTATTACAATATATGTAATTATATTTACATAAGCATCTTTCAAGCTAGTTCCTCTCATAAGTCATTATCTCGATTTCCTGTTGCATGTTATGAATAAAAATAAATCTGTTGTAGCTGCTCCATCAGCAAGCATTGGTCATGACTCCAGCCCAAAATCAGATTCAAGATGAGCTACAACGCAAACACGAAGAATTGCAACAACTGATCGTCCATCAGCAGGAAGAATTACGAAGAGTATCAGAGCAACTGCTTATAGCAAGATATGGCATCTTTTCACCACTATTAAATGTAAGCAAATTCATTTGAACTACAATAGGTTTTCACATTATATGTATGAAAAGTCGAAATATTGCTATAAATTAATTAATAAATAAATTTGGTTTTCAGGTTGGCGTTTCGTACAATACGAATCCTTGCCAACAAACAACGCGTTGTCTAAACACTCCACATCAGAGCGTTCCAGGAGTTAGTGCATTTCCAGTTCCCATCACGCTCCCCGTCAACATTGTCCCCTCGGAACTTTTTCCTCACTCATTACCGGTGAACACAGTTACAGCACCTCCAATGGCAACTCACGGCAGCGTTGTTCAAATGATGACTCCTCAACTGCAATTACAAAGCCATCAGCAGCTCGCTCAACAACAAAATTCGCAGCAGCAGCAACAACAACAACACCAACAACCTGAAGAACAAACTTCAGACTTAATCACTTTCCAAATGTGCCAACCGAATGACCTACTTTATGCAAATATCGAGCCTCCGAACCAACAGCAGAGTTCAAGTAGGAATTGATTAAAAAGTATGAACTATTGCTAATTTTTAATTGTAATTATAGTTCTTTTACTAGTGAACTGAATAATATCAATAATGCCACACAATTATAAAAAGAAATGTTAGCGAAAAACATTATGAATCTCAGTGTGAAACTTTGCGAACAGTGGGTGGTTTTAAATCACCTATGCAATTAATCAAGTCCTGATATCGCGAGAAATAAGATTCTGAAACTTGTGGGTAATAACGATAGAAATAATTCTTTAATTATTCTCACTCACGAAAAAAATTGAACCAAACTACAGTGCAGTATGAAGTTCAGTTACCAGATGATTAGAATGTCAAGTTACCAATGTAACGTTTGTAAAATGTAATCAAAAAATATTTACAAATATCAGTGCATACAACATATGGAACGATAATGTAAAGTGATCTTGAGTTTTAAGATTTTGTTGACACAAAAAATATACGCGCGCGCGCGCGTGTGTGTGTGTGTGTGTGTGTGTGAACAGTAATCTACTCATGATTTATCATCTTTTTTTGAGAATTTCACAGATTGTGACTAGAAGATCAGGAAGTTTAAGACTTATTTTTATCGAATATAAATGTAAAAATATATAGCCTAATTACCCGGGTAATGGAAACAAACGTGCAGTAGATTGAATTATAGAAAAGTATTTTTCGAAGTGTAGGTTACGAAAGTTTTGATACTTTGAGAAAGTAAAAAACAAACAAAAATTAAGTATAATAATTGTGATAACTGATTCTGATCAAATCGAGCTTAACGATGTGAATGAGAAATATTGAAGAAAAAAAACTATTCTTATATAATACAGATTTTCTATGTGGATTAGAGTAAACTAATTGACTCATGCCAAATAATTCTTTGAATGCATAGCGCGATTGTTATCGATGCCATGCTCAAATTAAAACTCGAAAATAAAATTGAGTTCCTTCGGAATTATTATGGGAGAGCGGGGCAATTCACCCAACTTTTGGGTTCGAATATTTTTTTGACAATTTTTCAATACGGAAAATCAATTTCTGATAATGGGTTATTCAAATACAGCATTCATAGAATCCATTACAATTTATTTTCAAATCGAAATAGCACAATTTTCTTATTTTAATTTCATAAAAACAATTGTTTTTGGTATAAATTCTCTGCTAGTAGGGTAAAATTTCCTGCTCGATGGGGCACTTTTCCAAATTATTTTTTTTTTTTAAATAACGGGAGAAAATAATGAATGTCTCTGACATAAAAACTTGAATTTTTAAATTCAGAAATATACTCAAATTTTTGCGCGAATAATTACAATTATTTCAATTATAAAAACTAGATTTCGACTATAAAAATGGAACTTAATTTCGTATTTGTCGTGAGTTTTTGGCAAAAAATTCGGGGATAAAAAAATTAACATTGAATTTTTATGTGAGGTGGGAAGTGCCCCACAGACTTACTTTTTTTTACAAGCAGTATCTTTGGTAAAATACGCTGCCAGCTGCTCTGGCGGAATACTTCCTTGGAGATAGGAAATAGCTTTTATTTATTCATTTTTCATGCAATAAATATCTTTCTTATATATATCGACAAAAATGAATGAAGAATTGACGTAAAATAAGAAATTTTTGATCAAACAAAAACACTTATTTGAATAATTAATTGCATTACCGGTGTGCTTTCTTCAGAAAGAGAGAGAGACAGAGAGAGAGAGAGAGAGAGAGAGAGAGAGAGAGAGAGAGAGAGAGAGAGCAAAAATACTCATCTAAGCTAATTGAAGCATGTAATAACAAAAAACCACACACTTTTTCCGAATAATATTACATATAGGGACAACTTTATTTGTATACCTGAAAAACGACAGTAGCTTTGAAATGAAATAATTCTGGCTAGATATTAGCAAATTCATCGTTCGACAACTCGCTTTGAAGCTACTTTCATAAGCTTTAAAATGAGCTCACACATGTTATTAAATTCATTCTGAAAACAAAGTTACAGCATTTTGAACATAACCATAATTTATATACCTTACACCTGAAAAAAGGATTGTTTTTTGGAATGAGATAATTTGTGCTACATACCAAATTCATCGTGCGACAACTCATTTTAAAGTCGCTTTCATAAGTTTTAAAATGAGCTTCCAAGCATTAACAAATTCAGTCTTGAACCAAAGTTACAGCATTTTGTGCATGACAATGATTTACATGCCTTACACCTGAAAAAAATGGGTTGTTTTGAAGTCAGATAATTGAGACTACCTATAAACAAATTCATCGTGCGACAACGCATTTTAAAGCTGCTTTCATAAGCTTTAAAATGAGTACTCACACGTTAAAAAATTCATTCGTAATACAAAGTTACAGCAGTTTGCGCATAATAGCTCCATATGAAAACCCTATTTTATTTATTTTTGAAAAATAGCTATACAGTTTTTCCTAGTCGATAGATCTACTTGAAAGTTATTTTCCCACCTACCTTAAAGGATTTAAAAATATATGAACAAAGATTCATTAAAATCCATCGAATAGGAAAATCATACCGATTGACAATAAGCACACACACACATACATCCGCCGGACAGACACCATAAAAAATGACTTTGTCGTCTCCTCAGGATTTGTAATGAAAAATATAAGAAAAAACTTTTCAAAGATGACACGCAGGATTTTTAGCTCTTTCAAAAAAAAAAAAAAACCAAGATTGAAACATGAAATATCAAAAACAACAAAACTATAGCGGAAAAACGAAAATTTTCAAAAAAAGCGAAAATAAAGCTTCCTCTCCAAGGAAGCAAAAATAATATTCAGAAGTGTGCGACGGCTTAAAATTTTCGTCTTTTGACGAAGTATCAATCTTGTAATGATTTATTTGCCTACTTTTTTAAAATGCATAATTGTTTAGGCAATAAATTACAAAATCATAGATCGAAAATGACGATGTGCCAGCAGGCCTGTATGCCAGAAAACTTTGTAAAAGCTGTTGCTAAAGCCTAATTTTGGTGCCATCGGAAGAGCAGGAACACAAACATAAATAATCTTTCACAAACCGAGTTAAAATACGTGTTATTTTAAAGATATTCACGGTTGGGTGGTTTACCCACGGGTAAATTACTTCGCTCTTTCCTTCTCTCTCTTAAATAAAAAATAAAATATTTTAGATATAACTTGCCTATAACTAAGGCTGATGTGCACTAATCGACATAATCGACATTTCAGAGGACTTAAACATACTTTACGAATGAACTCTGGGATCAAAGATTTTGGGTACAAATTCAGTCTAAAAATTACCGATAAAATGTAGAATCGACTATTTTTTACTTAAAAATAGATAGCATAAATTTTTATATTTTCAGTGAGAAAATTGTTGTATTGTTCAAGTAGGTAACGATAAATACGTTTTGTGCAATAAAGCATGAATAAGTGTCGAAGTATCAAAAATTTATTTTAGGTGCTACATCATGGCTGTTAACTGTTTCGTTGTAGAAATGGATAAAGACAGTTTCCATATGAATTCATAATATGTTTTTAAATGTTCACTGTTTGTAATTATATTTTATTTTCTAAATATGCCTTATGAATACGAATGATCAATATTTTATATGGATAACTTGTATGAAAGGCTATAAAGAAATTATTTCAAAAATGATTGAGGAACTAACCAAGGTTATACAACGTAGATTAAAATTTTTTTTATTGTGTTAGAACATGGTTTTGATCGTAATATCATAACGAAACTTTTTTCATTTTGAAATACTCACAATTGGCTTCAGTTTCCACTTTTGTATTTTCGAAATTTCAATCGTACAGCTTATATTTTTAATTGTAGTCTCAAATCAGTCTTTATTTATTGACGGCAATCAACACCGTGAACAATTGTGAAAATCTGAGTGAACAAAAATGAAAAAATCAAATTCACTGCAAAAGTGCTCCGTAATTAAAAATCACAAATGATCAAATAAATCTAGAAAACAATCGTTCACTCAAATCAGATCATAATTATTCACGACTATAATTGTCTTCAGTAAATAAATTGTTAGACAGTTGTTAGCTTTGATGCACGTACAAAAACAACACTGCAGATTAAAGCTGATACCGGGTATTTCGACGAGAATAGTGTTTCATGGTGATGTCTCAAATGAATGGGCTCTGTTGCACATATAATAACAACACTGCAGATTAAAGCTATATCGGATATTTCGACAAGAATAATATTTCATGGTAATGTCTTAAATGAATGGGCTCTCTCGAGACAAGCTACGCAAAGTTTATTGTATTTTATATATAAAAAAAAATTTTTTTTTAAATGATGTAAAAACCTTGTCTACTAAGTAAACGCTGTGAACTAACATACGAAGTATAGATATTTCTTACAAAATTAGTAAAACCATACTAATCATATCAAGTTTTCACTTTGTACCTATGTATCCATGAAATTGACTGGATAATGAAATAGCAAATTTATATCACATGATAAGACCAGAGTATCAACATTCTACAGTAATAAAAATTCCATGAATTATGGTCAATTAAATATTTCGATTACGAGTTACCATTATGATGAGTCATTGTCCAATTGAAAAACAATTTTAAACGTGAACAGCAAACTGCACAGGATATATTTGCATTTAAGAAGCCCAAATGCATAATTTAAGTATTTTGTTATTTATATAATACATAAACTTAAATATAAATATTTTAATGTACGTTAAACATGTGCGAATTGACACTGACAATGTGTACATAATATTATTTCAGGCTAAGGCATGGAGAATGATTGTAGTAATGAGTAAGAATATCCATATTGCTTTAAATTTGAATAATCGAGTTATAAGGTTCTGAATATGCATGTTATTTAAAAAGAAATGATGTTGCCATTTAATTGGATGATCGATGTTAATGTTATTTTACTTACCATATTGAAAATGCAACACGACCGTTTTTCAAAATTGTTTGTTTATAATTATTCCCAATAAAAAATTTTATCTGAATGAAATAGATTGATCCTTTATCCCTTTAATTGTTCTTAGAATAAAATTGAGTTCCGGAAGAAAATATATAAATTTAAAGATTTTCAGTGCACAGGAATGAATTTTGCAAGGAGAACCTACATTGAGTTATATGGTCTTATAAAATACTTAAAAATTGTCATTAGCGTTTAGAAGATTATAGCTAATTTTTGGGAAACGCTTTCTATCAATGCTGTAGCATGATGTTGAGTTCTGCATCAATTTTTCAATTTCCTGAGGGCGTCCATCAAAATTTGCATTTCTCGATGAACATTTGTCACGAGTTCTTCAATTTGATATTTGCTGTCTATTATGCTGATTGATTGAGTATACGGGTCGTATCTGACACCAAAGTTTCGTGGTATAGTTTCGGCAAATTTTCTGTAAGCGAGGAAAAATGAATCAAAAATAGAGTTGAATTGTGAAAAAAGAATGAAATTTAATGAAGTATTGCAGAAAGGCTACAATATACTGCGTGTGGCGTTATAATAATTGTTGCGATCAGAGACGAGCACTCGCGAGATTGATAGAATAAAATATGACGCAAAATTATTTGTTATCAAACAAGTTGCTTTCGACATAAGCGATAAAATAATTTACAACTTAACGCCACGTCTAATTGACGAAAGATCAGAGTCAGAAATGTATATTCTAATCTTATCAGTGTGCGCACAGTTGAGTGGTAAAATCACACCTAATAAAGTGCAATATCAGTAAGAGGCCAAGCGCTGATTGGCAATATAAAAGTAGCCAAAAGATAAGAGTGCATGGGGGTGCAAGCAAAAGTTTGGCGTGGACTTGTGCAAAAGCTCGACAAGCTCTGCAGAGCTTTTACAGAGGCCTAGTTGATGGTAAAGGCGCCGTAACAAACAACTCACATCATCTTTTCCTTGGCATCTTCGAAGTCCTCTGCGATGAAATAAACCGGCTGATACTCGGTAATTGGGTACTTTTGCAGAGACGTGGAGGCCGGTTCAAAGGGTCTGAGCTCGGGTTTTCCGCTGAGACTGTATTCGAGTTCGCCAAAGGACGAGAGCAGCCCCGCGCCGTAAGCTTTGAGCTCGCCGTTCTGCCGACACAAGCCAAACTCGACGGTGAACCAGAAGCACTGCCGACGGAGGAAGAGAGAGAGAGAGAGAGAGTGAGTGAGCCCAGTGAGTGATTGGAAGGGCGATGAAGGACAATGTTAGGGACAAACCGTGGCGAGCTTTTCAATGTACTCGTCGGGCGCTCCGAGCGAGGCAAGACCTATGACCTGCGAGAATTGGGCGAACGCCGGGTCGGCGAACAGAGGCACGTGGCCGAGGACCTCGTGGCAGACGTCGGGCTCCGGCGTGTACAGGGGCTTGCTACTGTGCCTTATGTACTGCGTGCTGTGGAACACGCGGAAGGCCAAGCCAGCCAGGAAGTCGCGCGACGACAGAAGCCCAGCCACCGGTCGCAGCGTGAACCCCGTGCAATCTGCAATGTTGACGTCAGAGCCTTTACCTCGTGCAGCTTCTCATAGACAAGTATAGCAGCAGCCTTTCCAACGATTCTTTTGCCGGAACAATCAGTATAGCGGCGGCAGCTGGTTTTGTAACGCTGCTCTGATATATAGCATTACCGAGCGTTGCGAAATTCAGCCAGCCTAACAGCCGATGGTATAAACATATCGGCGCCCGCGCCGTTAATATCGCAATGAAATAGAGATAGGCAATGTCGACAGATGCGCGCATATGTGATAAATATGAGTGCCAGTGTGAGGCACATATTGCCGAATTGTCAAGAATGCCCAATGTACCTTTGAGGAAATTGGAAATGTCCTCGAGTTGCGGAATGTTGTCCTCCCTGTATCCGCAGTTCTCGATGAGCAGCGGAAAAACGTGATTGTGCTCTCTGCAGGCGTACTTGGGGTAGAGCTCGGCCAGCTTTCTAAAGACCACGCCCCAGGTTTCGGTCTCCTCCTCGCTGTACTCGACTCTGGGGATCGGCTGACCACTGCAACAGCCGGCGCGTAAGTATGATTATTGCCAACAAGCAGCAATTATTAGCGAAGCGAAAATACGAGGAAGCGCATTATCCGACTGGCGAGCCCGAGGCCGTATTCTCTCCCCCCCCCCCCCCCCACCTCTCTCACTCGTGTAATTGTCGTATAATTGGCCATCCATCGCATACGCGCCGTCGCACATTCTAGAGCTCCAGATGATTGCCTGCAGCGTCGATAATTACTATTTGTAGTGGTAAGCGATGTCCGCGAAATACTTTCGCCTGGCGCGGTAAAGCGGATCGGTGAAGCCCGGATGATCGGAGTCCAGCTCGGCGCCGTACGACAGGATCTGGTTGGCGAACTTGTCGAGGTCGCGGATTCGGCGTGGAAACCACGGCACCGTGCCCAAATTGTCCCGGTAATTTCTGCAACCAATAGTCCCCTCCCGCTTTACTCCCTATTCTTCACTGACGTGATTGCAAATCAAATTGCACCAACCTTGAGATTATCGAGAAGTAGCCACACTGCCGTTGTAATTCTTCGATGACGGAACCCAAGTCACCCCCGGGAGCGCATTCCACGAAAAACTCGTAGCCGTCGGGCTGTCGCAAACTACTTCTCGATTCGATGTGCAGCAGGTTAATGTTGTATTTCTGCAATCAAGTAAGTCTTTACTCTATCAATTTCAACGAACTTATCACTGGATACTCACGGCAAACAGTAGAAGGTAACGTGTGAGTGCGCCAATTTCGTCCTCCTCCTTTGGAGAGAATATTAAACAGGTGCTCTTGGACGAATCCCTTCCCTCTTTGATGTAATTACCACCGCTCATAAGTTTTGGCTGCAAAAATCCGAAAAAACAAACGAACAAAAGATAAGTAATTGCCCTTAAGAGACCACTTTTTCCTTTTATTTCCTCCCAAGTACGCTCGGCACCAAAAATAACAAAACAGTTTCTCACGTCGAGGCTCACCATCTCGTCGAATTTCGAGTTCGATAATTAATGAAATCAGTCGCCAGTAGAGATTCGGTACAAGCGCACTGCTGGGGTATCGTTGGTAAATCGATACGTTGACGCTAGAATGATAGATGCGTCGAGAGGAGAATACAACGAACGATGGCCAATTGGCAGGTCACTTCGGGCCCCGTAAATCAGCGAATATGGAGACGTTATTGACTCAGGCTGAGTTCTTATACTTGAAGAGGCTCGCACGCTGCGCCCTTCTCTTCGGGCTTTCTCCTTCTTCTTCTTCTTCTTCTTCTTCTTCTGCTTCTTCTTTTTCTTCTTCTTCTGGTTCTCCTCCGACTTCTTCATCTTACAACTTTTCCGCGCAGCATCACCGCGCTCGCTTCATTCTTTTATTTTTGCTATAATACCTCACGCGTTGGGAAAACGCAATGCCAGCGACTCTCTGTTGTGCGCGCCAAGCTTCCAACTGTTTGCTTCTGACATTTCATTCTTACAATTAATTCACGATCGTTTCTTTTTTCTTTCAGTTTCTCAAGATCGATCAATTATCTTTCCAATGAATCAGCAAAATGCCACATCTAAACATTTGTACATCAACAAATTAACTGATCGTTTCAAAATCATTTCATACAGATTCTTCAAAAACACAGCAGTGTTACGATTAATGACTAGCGAATTGCCAGCTACCTCTGAATTATGATGTAAACTAAGAGACAAATTGACGAATGGAAATGTAAAAGAAACTTTCCGCCAAATACATTGCAATCGGCCAACACATTTACATCATACAGCCAAGTTTTGGTGGACGGTTGAAAGTCAAGGTTGTCATGAAGAGATAAACAAAAAAGCGGAACGGACCAGCTAAAAAGCGTCCTTCAACTTTCATCTAGGAAAAAACTTAGCTGACGAAACATCGGCATTTAGTTGAGTTAGGTGAAAAGGCCTAACGGCATAGACATCAGTGTCTGAAGCGCAGCTGCGTGCGCGTCGATTGAATTGGAAAGCAAGAAAAGAGCTGCAGATCGTTAGCGACTTTATCGGCAAACATATTATTGTGCGGCAAAGCAGCGAAATTGCTTGAAATTATCGGCATTGTTTCAACACAGTGACGAGATAGTTAGTGTTGCGTGTCGCTTTGATGATAAGGCATGTTTACCTCGTTGGAGCGGCAAAAACATCGATTGATTAGATGCTTTGAAGGTCGATGGGGCTGCTCGTTCGTCTGCTAATAACTTGGTAGTGAATAAGCGGCACGCGTATGCAGGCTCGAGCGCGTGCGGAATCCGTCAGGAATCCGCGATTCGGCGAGACGAGCGCGATTGGCTTTCTTGGCTGCTGTGTAATTTGAGTGCAAGCGGAATGGGGCGGGGGGGCTGCAGTGAGGCGAGGCGAGGGCCAAGATTCGAGAGGACGGAAATTGGATCGAAGCGCGAAGCGCGCCTCAGGAGGTAATTTGGCGGTACGTTGTCTCCCTCTCACCTTCCTCCCTCCCCCTTTCTCTCTCTCTCTATCTCGCGTGCACCGCGGTGGGTTGGGAATCCACTCGGCATCGCTTGATTCTGCTTACAAACACCGCCACCCCAATTGTCATTCTCAATCACACTCAACTTGTTAGTCTGTCTACAAATCTTTGCGTACTTCCAATCAGATATTTTATTTACGGCTGCTATAGTCATATTTATGTAATCATGTACTTGCACGCAACACTTTCTCGCCGTCATTGCACAATACATCAACCAAGATTAATTACGCAAACATGCTTGATAAAATTTACTATTTTCTTTGATCTTTCGAATAACAAGATAGACATTTGGTTGAAAAAGTTACAAGTAAGAAGGCTCATCTCAGCCAGCTCTGCTGAAATTTTTCCATGTTCAAACCGGATCTAGATTTTTCTGACAAACTCGTTCTATGGACGTGAGGCAAACTGGTTTCATGGTATGTGAGGGGCACGCAGCTATTGGAAATCGTCTCAATCGTTGGAAATCTAACGAATTTTTCCAAACGCTATCCATAATGATTGTGGGCACAAAATAACTTAGTGAGTTTGATTTGCGCGAATTTTGCACATAAAAAGTAATATTAGTT